>JAGYHZ010000111.1:0-17322 GCA_024244195.1 Ascosphaera aggregata | reverse complement strand
CCATTCGTCTGACATTGGTTCCGCCTGCTTCAATGGACGTATCTTGGAACTTGCTCTGTCCATCAAAATGAGCATGCACGAATCAATCTCACTATGCGCAAAGATAGTGCTGCCTATATCAACTCTCTGGCAGGTCGTTTGCTGTGCGTGCGCGAAAGACCGTCATAGACTTGTAGAGCTGCAGAATCGCTGCCTCTGCCGAAAAACTAGTCATTGAAACCAAAATCCGTGATGTATCAGCTCAATGCTTCGACCACCCCAAGTTAGGCAGTTTCAGCAGCTCAAAGGAAGACCTCAAAGACAGTCCTGTAGGGATGGTATGAACGTTGGTGCTTGAAAAATTATATGTATACACCAGTACTCCCTCTGGTCGATTATTTAAATGTCGCGCGGAGGTGCGGAGTGGAAGCCGGAGCGGACAAATTGGATACAAAAATATACAGGTACAACCGGCGCAGGAACGTCGAGATCACGAAGAACAACGAACATCTTCATTCAATTCACTTCATCATTCACCAAAAGAACTCCCTTGTTGTTCAATTGCTGTGCGTGCGACCAGGACTGTGGCGGAGCGGTTCACCAAAGCAGTCAGCCATTGAAGTTCAATCAGGGTCGGGTCGAAATCATGCCACCCAAGGGACTGCAAAACACGCGCAAAGCTGCTATGCAGCTTCAGACAATCAACAAGCTGCGCATTCGAAGTCCAAAGCAGTCGGAACAGAATCCGTGTCTGACCATCATGTCGTCTATGTTGAGTACGTCGCGATTTCCACCGAGCTGGTTTCTGGACTGAAGACTCCGTGGATCTAGACGTCTGGGAGCTAGATACACCGGGGAGCAGATACTACGCCGGATGAGAAATCAGGTTCATGATCAGAATCATCATCATTATCAATCATTCAGCGGGAAGACTCAGAGGCTAATTGTGTCCCCTTCAACAGACTGCTGGGCATCGACGAAGAAGGACCATAAAGCGTGTGCTGGTCTCGAGGAGCAATTGAGGGCATGCACTGATAAGAAGGTATGAACGAATCTATCCTGCAAGCTTGGACCTAACTTTCACTCACTTAGTCCTTCCTCTTCATGCATTTACTGATCGTCCATTGTCTTTCCTGCAAACAATCAGAGACCCAAAAACGAGCACACAAGTCCCGTCAATTACCACCTCATGCGGATGTTCCCCAAGATCTCAGGTCCTCGCAAGCGGAAAGGCAGACTCGGATGAGCACGACTACTCGACAAAAGAATTCCTTGCCTGCTTCCCGTTTTACACGTATCGCTTGTTTCAGTGACCATTCTTCCTTCTTTGCCCTGCTCTCCCCAACTGTCGCTTTTCTGTCTTCGAGAATCCGAGCATGCCAACCTCTCCTTCTATTGCGAGATATCCTCAGTTAACCTGCCATTTTGAGTGCAGCGGTGAGAACGGATTGGCTGACCCATCGAGCCGCGTGCTCTGGCTCGCTGTTTGCACACTCCTGGCGTTGTACATTATTCCTCCGTTACAATATCCAATGACTTTACTGATCCCGGCCAGTGCGTGAATGACGCCTGCTACGTTCGAGCATATTGGAATGATCACCAGGGCTTGACCTCCCAATACAAATACCCGGAGGCATAATCATCTATTGAACAACTAGGAACATCAAAATAAGGATACGGGACTACCAGTGGAAACTGGATGGGCGCTTCCTCTTGTCCATTGACTTCAGGAGTCTCTGCTCTTTCTTCACTACCTTTCCGTCATACCCACCTTCGCGCCACAGACTTCCAGTCGAAAGCTGAGTGCCAGAGAGCCGTTACATGGGTAATGTTCCCAATTACGACAATCACATGGAAAATCTGGTGCGACGCTCCAAAGATGTCAAACTTGCCTGGCCTTACACGTTCAGGAAAGTGTGACTTATAACTGCATATCAGCACCTGATTCAACTGCAATCCACGTAAGGGATGAAAAGCTCACCATGTAGAACCACGTTCCTATCAAGTAAACAATTGATTCAAGTATGTAGAATGGCAATCCGTGCTTCAAACACGTCTTGAGTCCAAAGATGTACGTGCCATGTCCAAGCGGGATCACTGCCGAAGCGGCTAGGGCAACGAAGGCATTGACGCGGAGCAACCGCCATTCGAAGGACTGACGGCGTGGCGACAGTACCAAGGTGATTACAGCAGCAGCAAACACCAGCTCCTTCATAAATCATATGAATCATCAGCTTCCTCTTCTGACATACGCCACGTATAGCTTTCACTTACAAGAATAACATAGGACCTTCGCAATTGCGGATACTGGAAAAACTCCAGTACGACTCCGGAGATCACAGAGCCAGCGATCAACACGATTATGCCAACAAAGTCAAGCTGGATGCAGATTTGCGCGACTCTGCGGGAATGGTTTAGCATCGTATGATAGATGGCAGAAAAACTCATGCAAATGAACGCAGATGCGAAGAAGATTTTGAACGCAGCTCCTCTTGCTCCCACGACGTCTTGTGGGATCAGGTCCCATTGGGGACTAAGATTCAGGGGCAGCAATTGCAAAACATGACATACGCGGGAGTAAGTACGAAAACGAAGGGCTTGGTGTGAGGGAAAGGGGCTGACCAACCATAATATGGAAGATAAGGCCGCCATAACTACCATGGCCAATCTAGATAATCGGTGTTTGCTTAAGGCCTCCGCACTTGACCATAGTTTTGGCGCAGTCAAGTCCGTGATCGGCGGATTGGTAATCGTGAGGATGCCTGTAAGGAAGAGGAAGAACAGGATCACAGGGATTAAGAAAAACATGGTGAGTAGCCAGCCGTAAGGACCAGGGTATCGAAGAATTCCAAGGCCAAAGTCAAGATGGGGCCTAGGGAAGAGCCGCAATCGGAGACCTGGGATAAGCTTCAACAACCTGTCGAGAACAACGAAGACGAAGAGGACTCTGAGTGGATTGCTGCTAGTGTAGATCAAGAACAAAATCAAAGGAAGTGCCAAACGAGCAATCGGTCCTATGACCGGGAGGATCAGAGCGATGATGAGCCATGGCAGGAAAAACGGAAGAAGGGCTCTTGGTAACAGCAGTACAGCAGTCAATAGTATTCCAATAGGAAGCAACAGCAAGAGGAAAGCATATGCCGGTATATTGGGCAACCACCATAGAATCGAAAGAGGGAAGAAGATCCAGAACAAGATGAACGTGAGCACTGAAATGAAAGCAATTGTCCCCTTATAAAGACGATAGATGAGCAATGTAGGGAGGACTCCGATTAGAAAGAGGACCAATAGCAGGATGAACCCAATAATCGAAAGGATGAGTGCAATTGGGATCGCAAGTATCAATATCGGAGTCAAAATCAGCGCGATTGGCGTGAAGTAAATCAATGGCAGCGCTGCGAGTAGCAGGACCAAGATGGTGATCACCAGAAGGACGAAGAGTAGCAGTAAGAGCAGGAAGAACCAGGGAAAGCGGATGATCAAAAAACTGACGAGCAACAAGAATGTTGCATGCAAAATCAAAATCGGGGCCAGAAACAGCAGTAGAGGGATGATGACGAAGAAGAGGATGGGAATCAACAAGATAAGAAAAAACAAGAAACATAAGAAGATAGGGAGGAAGAACGGAAAGAAGAACAGGAGAAAGCAAAAGCACAAGGTCAGGATGATTGGGAATAGGAGGAAGCACACCAACAAGGGGAATAGAATGATTAGAAAGCAGAATGGAAAGAAGAGATACAACAGGGGCAACCACAAAATCAGAAGACATGCAACGAAGGCGAGAAATAACAGGAGAGGAAAGCCGATGAAAAGAAGAAATAAAATTGGCCAGCAAAAAAAGAAGAAGAGGACGATGAGCGGGAAGAAGAGGATCAGCAAGGGGAACCACAAGATCAGGAGATATAGTCTCAAGATGCAAAACACGAAGATCGCATGCCAGAAAGAGGGTGGTCTCCAAAGATACATTAGAAAGGGAATCAAGAAAATCAAGATGAAGGCGAATGTGGTGATCAATCTGAAGATCCGTCGGTGCCATAATCGGGATCTGTAAGCAATTCGACGCAAAAGGGGTATGATAAATATCAGACCCAGCACAAGCAGAATTGGAATGCCCACCATCATAAGCGGCAAGAAGGGTGCAAACAGTAGAAGGAAGGGCAAGAATATCAAAAGCAGGAAGATAACCGGAAGAAACACTATGAGGATTACAGGAACGATAACGATAATTATCGGAACGATGACGAAGAGTGCTGGCAGGAGTATAGGCAAGAGTTGCAGAGTCGAGAGCCCATCACCCTCTGAGGGAGCCTGGAAGGCAGGCGAGAAAAGGGACAGAGCATAGACGATGGCCGGAATGAGATGAGTGAAAATGTTCACAGACTCATTGTGCAGGTGGGCCCAACTTTTCAGGCTGTCCATGATTGAATTGGAGATTGGACGAAACCCCTGTTCTATGTAAGGACTACTCTCGCGATACCAGTCGGGCAGTCCTGAAGCAGCAAGAAGATGAAAATAAGGGGAATCACTCACGGATGGGACCTGGTCTGGTGTGCTCTGCTCGCTCGTCGCCATTTGAGAGACTGAACTCCCATTTTGAGGAGAAGAGTCTACATTTTCTCCGCGGGTCTCACCATGATCAGGTGTCATGATTGGAGAGACAAAACAAGAGCAGAAGGGAGGGACGAGGTTAATGATATCCTCTTAGGAGCGGATAATGATAGGTTGCCCTTAATAATATTGATAAGGCTGATTTCTAGGGGATGCCTAGGGATTGCCGATGTGAAGATGTCGAAAATCTGAATCAAAAAGTGCCGTCAGATAAAAGACGTAAGTATATATCTTCAGATTTTCCATTCTGTCTGTGAGGGAAGGCAATTCCTCCAGTTGGAGAAAGAGCTGGGGCTCCCTTTCCCCTGAGAGACAGATAGATAGTACATAAAAGACATAGCATGAGTCGCAGCTGCCTCGATTGACATTCTGCTCATACTCAGCTAATTGACTTCAAATCACTACCTCAGTCCCGTTGGTCATGGTTGCGGCAACCACGAAGACACGGAGGCTCAATGGAGCCCTCTCATTCTGTCGTCCTTCAAACTGCCTCCGACAGATCCGTATACTCAATCGTGGCATACAAATCGAAGCCAGAGTGAACTTCGTAGCCCAACTCCGCGACTCTCTGCCTATCTCTTATCTGTCGCCTTGAAACTGTCGCATTGGAGCAACCGGTAATAACCGCTTCATAGAAGCGCTGCTACAGTTCGTAATTGTTCAGATGAACACGACACTGTCGGGATTCCCATTCTAGCCTCATAGAAGCATCAATAAGCAGTGAAACCCTACTTGTCAGTCCATGTATTGCGCGATTTTTCAATCGTGAATGTTGATGTTGATGGTTTCCTTGTTGATGTCGTTGTTCTTGTTGTTGTCGTCAAATCCCTGACGTTGGCATTAATAATCACTATCGGTGGAAGCTCGGAGCTTTCCGCGTTGAAATCTGGTCTGCCTGCTGTCATCACGTACTATGGACCATCGTAACGTGTATACAATGCACATAAGCACTGCTATAAACACACGATAATACTATCGTCAGCGCCGAGAGGTCACGACGGACTGAGCGTCGTAAGATATCTGTATATCCAATCATCCGACGTTGATTTCAAGCTTTGATCCTGATTGTAAAAGTTACGGGGTCTCTTTGGCGTTGGTTTTTAGGATTGTTGAGGGCTAATATCTGCCCTGATCGTTTTGGAGGTGAACCGGTAAAAGAGATAAGGGCTTCGAGAAGTGTGTCTCTCTCTTGTTGCGACAAGCCAGAGATCCTGCAGTCCCTTACAATGGTGTCGAATTCGTTACATCTGCCTAACGGATACGTCATTAATGTGGCGCCCGCTTTCAATGGCTTCTCTTTCAAAGTCGCTGAGAAATTTCACACGGCGACGACGTTTCCGCCAGGTTGGACTACTGTCCTTCAAACGAGGAAAAACAAGCAACAATCGAACCTCGTCGTTCCCCTTAAGGTAGCTGAGAAGAAGAAGAAGGAGGAGGAGGAGGAGGAGGAGGAGGAGGAGGAGTTTGCGTTTGAGGGCGCAAATGCGCCTCCCGGTTCACCGTTGCATCTGAAGCATCCACTGACTGGGCCTTCCGCCAGCGATGATGTTACGGAATACCGTCCCTTCAGGGGACCAACATATGATGATGACTACCTCTTCATATCATCAATACTGTTCCCATCATCTTCGGAAAAGGCCAATAACCTTTCTCCTGCTCGACATATTGCGATGATGCTGTACGCCACGTTATGGTGGTATTTTCACCAAAAGGAGCCGGAGACTTATCTCAACACGCCCGAGTGTCAAAAGACGCCATTGGAAGGGCGACCTCGTGGGGAATGGAGAGTGCATATCAAGCAGGAAGGCGTCTTTCTGAAGCGTACGATCCAAAAACTTGAGCGTATGGGTCTGGTATCATATGAAAATCCCATTATAGGATTGGGTGAAGATGATTCGCCTTCCGGTTGCTTCGTTAGCCGACGTGCTTTCTGGCAGATTGATCCACGCATCTTTCTTTTCCCAATCATTCCGCCTAGTGCGAGCGAGTCTTCAAGGGGTCGCTCAGAGTCCCCTGTTTCGATCGACTCAGCGACGCAGGGATCTAAACGTTTGTCATCTCCTATTTTCAGGAAGCAGATTATTGATCCGTTCAACTCTCACAGTCGAATGCCGACATACTATCCACCCCCGCCTCAGCAATATACTTTCACCGATGGAGTGAAGCATCCGCGAAGGCAAAAAGTTGCACATCAGGGCGAAACCGTATACATACGCTATGTTCCAAGTGTCAAACAGATCCTTTCTTTCCGCATCCCTATCCTTGCAGCTAGGGAAGAGCAGAGATCTCAACAGGTCCAAGAGGTCGTTGCATCAACGTCCGATACGGACACATCATTCTACTTTCCTGAGGATAATTGCGCATCTGATGTCGATTATTTGCATCGCTGGATGAATATTCCCAGAGTTGATCGCTTCTGGGGATCGGCGGGGGCGCGTCACGTTCAGGAGGCTTTGCTCACTAAGCAGCTCACCTCGAGGCACTCGTTTCCTTTGTTAGGGTGTTGGGATGGCCAGCCATTCGGTTACTTTGAAGTATACTGGGTTAAGGAAGACAAACTTGGAAAGTTGATTGGCGGCAGCGTTGATGATTACGATAGGGGTTTGCATTGTTTGGTGGGAGAGGAGGAATTTAGGGGTCCGCATAGGGTCCTCTTATGGTTGACCGCTTTGGTGCATTACTGCTTCATATCGAACAGCAGAACGCAGGCGGTTTACCTGGAACCAAGGGTCGATAACGCAAAGTAAGCGAAATCATCTACAGTACGTTGAAGTGAAAAGTTACGAAGGAAGTATGCTAACAAAGAGTTGCAAGGATGATCGGGTACCTGCAAAAGGCTGGTTTTTACAAAGTGGGGGAAGTCACTTTCCCTCATAAGCAATCAGCTTTGATGAAAATCAAGCGAGAAAACTGGGAAGCGCCCGCCATTTGATTATGGTGAGAACTAGATACCCATTAAGAGGAAAGATTGCGATGGTCAGCATTCCAACATATATGCATGAAGTAACGATATGAATGTATTCCAACATGATAGATATTTCCGAAATGATGCCAACTTTGCATGACATGACATGAAGCAATGATATTCGCTCATAAAAGTGTAATTCACAACCAGGAACCGACATTGAGAAGCGGGTTTGGCAGTGATAAATGATTCTCATCATGTATTCGTCAAACCGAACCGGTGAAACGTGCGCGGCAGACGACGAGATGCCTCACAGCCGTGTGCATCTCGGGGAAAATTATCGGCACTGGGGAAAAGGTCTCTAGAGCACGGCGCAGAGACATCCATTATAATCGATGAGATTGTTGACCGTTGTGAAGCGAACGAACGGTTTCTATTAAGGGAGTCTCCAACACCACGCTGTAGTGGCGATAACATCCCCTGGGTATAAGCAATGGAACATTCGTAGAAGTAGCAGCTCCTCAACTGTCTCCAAATTTCATCGCCTCTATTTGCCGAGCCAGCGTCGTACTGCCTTCCTCGTCCTCCATTTCAATACGAATATCCATCTTCGGTCTGGCCTTGTTTAGCCCTTCAATAAGCGTGCAAGCTTTGCATATCTTCTGGCTAGACATGTATCCGCAGCGCGCACATTTGCCCATTGTTTGGGTCTTCACTTGTTTGGGCATTACGCCTGGTTTGTATTGGCCTGTTGCTAGCCGATGCTGTTTTGCTGCCTTCTTTGATTGCGGCTTGATGGACGGAAGTTTAATCTCTGTCTCAAGGTGAGAAGATTGATCCTCCTGGGCCAAGTGCTTCTCCATATTGGCGATCTCACTTCCTGCAGCACGCCCATCCTGACTAGCGCATCCGCCAATGACATAATCGTCGTTCTCAGCAGCCACTGCAATACTAGAACCGCACTTGCTAGATGTGTCAGTGACACTAGCGGGAACAAGCAACGCCATATCCTCTCCACTACGAACAATATCAAGGATTGAACTCGGTCTGATCTTCTCCAAATCCTTAATCAAGGTGCGTGCACTTCCCCTGAACGCTTCCGGTGAGTATAAACACTCTGTGCTAAAATAGTCCAGCTTCTTATGATGTGCATATAGCACAATCTCCTTCTCATAGGCATACTTCAATGGCTTGCTGCGTTTAATATCACTGGCACCGCAATCAGTGACGATGCTGGTTCCTCTAGCCAGTCGCGGCAAGTCGCCGCGCAGCAGATTCATCATAACCGTCTCAGCAACATCATCGGCATTGTGACCAGTGACGACATGATTAATATTAAGTCTTCCAGCTCCACGATCAAGAGCTTGTCGTCGAAACACTCCACAATATGTGCAGTTCCCTTTTTTGCCGATCTCAGCAACAACTTGATCCATCGTCCAACCGTAGAGTTCGGCATAACCGACAATAGTCAACGGCATGCTGTATTGCCGAGCATTGCGCTTGACAGTCTCCAGGCTATCATCTCGATATCCTTTAATGCCCTCATCGATTGAGAGGAGGCTCAGTTCAAGCCCATAATCGTAGCGCTCATTTAATGTTTTGAGCACAGACGCAAGAACCGTGCTATCCTTCCCCCCACTAGCACCAATAGCTACTCGTTCACCGCGATAAAAAAGGGAAGTCGAAACAATAGTCTCGTGAATCTCTGTCTCAAATATTTCGAGAAAGCATGCCTTGCAAAGCTTTTGCCGATTCTTTGGCCGGATAATCAGAGCACGAGTAGTCTGACAGTTTTGACACAGAGATGGTGCCATAATGACCGACCAGACAACACCTATAACATCTCCCGTCAGCCGTTATGATGTTCAAGTCGATCAAAGTACAACTTCACAAGAATATAATTCTTTCATATTTGGTCTCGGTAACTGTGCAAACCCCTTCTGCACGTCATTCATCAACAAATTTCTTCCTTTCTGGTAGCCCGAACTCTGTTTCCACTGTTACCGTCGATCATCGTAGACGAGTGACTCTCACGTGTTAAGTGCTATCGCGCTTACAGCAGCCGCATCACACGCGCGGCCGGCTTCACCACGCTTCCCGCGAGGGGGCATCAGTCGGCAGCAGCAGCAGAGGGCTTGTATCATCGCAAATCAAGAAAATTCAAAGAGACGACAGGCGGTGCACTTTGCGAGTAATGTTTGGAGAGCAACTTGCTACTTCATCGGATTGTGACTTCATCGATATGTATTATGCAGTTTATGGTTTCACTACTACGACGAGCCATCGAAGTTAAAGAAAGTCGGCCTGGCCTAATTGAGGACCCGCGGCTCAATGCATCCTGCAAGGGAGAGCATTATGTAGCTTCACAATGGGCTCGAAAAGGCACTGATGTGCCGGCAATTCAATGGCATGACATCGCTGCTTTGGGGTTGAATGGCGGGCATCAACTGCAAATAATCGAGAACTCGACCCATATCAGAGAACAAGGTTGAAAAATACCGGAGTTGAAAGAAATCCCATGCATTTAGTGTACGTCATTACCCCGTGCGCACTTTGCATGCCCATGTAAAAAGCTGACTAGACGGTTTTCAAGGGACTAGACACATGAGGGAGACTCATTGATTGGTTCTCAGGTCAAGAGCTGTGCTCCATTACTCCTCCTCATGTTTTCAGAATGTTTTGAAGGAAGACGCGGTGTCAAGTAAGTATGGTACCCGTCAAGTTTGAAGTGCGGTATCCGGTACCTGCACAATGTTCCTGACTACCTTCGACCGCTTCGAAAGTGTTGCGGACTGTAATGCGTGGCATCGGGGTTATCCGAGAGGAGGACGCCGCAGTTCAAAGTCTCCTGTGACATAACGAAGAAAACCCCCGTCCTCATGAGCTCGAATCCAACCCAACACTTTCTCCTGGGGAATGTTGGTCGTCTTTGGGAAGCTGACTTGGACGAACGGTCGGGAGGGTGAATTGTTGCTTGAGCTCAACCCGTCACGCAAAGCTTCATGCCATCCATCGTCAGGTGCTACAGTGTGCAAGACTGCCTTTTTTCAGGGACGCGCATGAGGCCGCTGTGTGCACTCTAGCGATGGGTCTTGAGCTGTCTGTCAATGCTACTTGACTGTATGGCGGATTTTGCTCAACCTACGCCTTACCATCATGGGACACGCGGTTCAAGGTGCGGACCAGCCTACATGTTCTGTATGTGATTTCCCGCATCTTAGACGACCTTTGACTTCGAGGACGGGGGTGTGTGCTGTTCAGGGGGTTGACATCATATGAAAATGCTTCATACGTGTGATCACTCTCCGATGCGAGGCTCAGGATTTGAAACTCTGTGGGCAACATTGACGACATGAAGCAAAATATTCTGTCACTATTACTCTGTCCAGTTGAACTTCACCTGCAGAATCTGGCTGTGTAAATGAGCCGGTTGTGACCGCCAAGCTGGACGACCTCTGTCTCATTGTTTCGATACACTTGCTGTGCACGTACCTTCCAACATACTGTCACGTCGATGAATCCTTTTGTCTGTCTGCTGTCTGTTGTTGGGACTATGGCCCGGTCTTACACTCATAGGCAAGGGCACATGGGATGATCTTGGATGATCACCATTCCGCGACTCCACTTATCTGGCGCGAGAGGGGGAGGCGGAAGTCTGAACGCCTCGAGCCCCTACGTATCGTCGCTTTGGACTACGCCAATCAAGGCCACTTCTCGCAGCTGCACGAAACCCCGCCTTTCTCATGCTTTGCGACTGAGCACTTTGCATTGGAAACAGGTTGCCAGGTGTGACGGGCAAAGGCATGAGGACAAACATCGCCCAGGTCATGTCTGGAGGTGCTCAGGCCGAGGGCTCTGTACCCCACTTCTATTCAGGATCCTTGTTCAGCGGGCATGAACACTCGGACAGCGATCCAACAATTCATGCGCACCTCCACAATACATCCACCACTGACTTTCTAGTATTTGATTCGTTGGAGTACATATTTGCCCTCGTTTTCAAGGTTCGACTGCCACACGGAAGGGCGCAGGCACTCAACCCTGAAGTCTCAGCTGCTGAAGTCCCTAGGGAAGCCACGGGGCTTTCGAGCTTGAAGTGACGAATGTCGAGCTCGGCTTCGTCATGCTTTTGACATCCACTAAAGGTACTGTCTGGGTCGAACATGGACGTGAAATAATTTCAACGGGCAGACATGACTCGTTTCTAAATCTTGCATGCCCCTATCCATCATGCGCCTCGACAGTAGGGGCTCTTCGAGGCGATACCAGGCCGACTGGGACTGGACCCTCCTAGGGAACATGAAGCAACAGGGTTGTTAATGGCAGATGCATGTTTCCTTTCTGACAGGATCACATCCCTAACCAATGGCCGTTTGGGCCGATGGCGGTCCTTTCGTCATCCAATCCGTTACACGCTTCCTAGCTAATCAAAGCAAGGAGATCTTTTTATCGACTTTTAGAGGAACTAGTCTGGTACTGCGGCTTGCGATTCCCGCGGTGATTTGCTGCGTGAAAACAAACAACAATCATTCAAGATCAGTCGCTCCTCTTCTCTGTGTGGTTGATTACAACATCTTGAGCAAAATTACTTGTTAATTGTACCTCCTTTTGGCAAATTCTAGCGATCTGACCGTTTTTTCTTACCTGAAGCTTCTCTTGCTGTGGTATCTATGCATCAGAATGAGGTTTCTTCGGCAGACCATCGGACAAGACAGCCACGGTCATTTGTTACCCTGTCGACGTCGATTTGCGTGTGATATGTCTCTGGAGAGTTAAAAAGCTCACTAAGCCATTGTCCCATGATATTTCTGCTCCCCGAGATATGGGATCGATCATATCTTGACTTATGACTGTGGCTTCTGAATCAAATATGACCCATCTTGCCGGGAAGTGTTTGATTAATTTGCCGAGAAAGGCGCTCATGATTGATACGCATAAGAAAGATCTTCAGCAGTTGTTGATCTGCACTCACCCTGCGAGTCACTTCGCATTGGCTATGATACGTTAACATCTTCAAGTGATTTCTCCTGGGTTGAGCAGTCTTCACTCAATCAGGAACAACGCCAGACATTTTCCGTTCACATACTAGCGGAGCTTGAGAATCAGTGAGCAAGCGAGCAAATGGGAAAGGTGAAGGCACGTTCTCACTTCCACTGACCCGCACTGGAGTTGAGCCTTGCTCATGTTTCGCATTGTTATTTGCGATTCTGCTCATACCGGGATGCAAACAGGTAAACATCTTTGCACTGGTCACCCTTGTCCGCGATTGAAGCTTGGATCCAACAACTACATAGAAGCTGCTGCATGGAGGCAATAATAACGTTCTATCTGCCGAAGCTGAAAGACTGATTATATATGTTCAATGATCCCTTGGTTCTTGCATGCCTGTCATCTTCCTCCTTCGAATCGTCTTACAATACTAATCACATGTTTTCACTCTTCCAGTGCGAACTGACATCCATTAGTTACACATATTGATTTGATTCACCATTCGCAACCCTGGTCTCACGCCTTGTGGCTTTGTGAATACTCTCTTGGTTTATTTCTTAATTGAACTGCACCATCGGCCATTTCTCCGAACGACAATATTCTGACTGTTTTTTCTCGCATTCCAACCTGAAGAACGACACACCTGAAGAACCAAGAAACTCCTTTCCAACTGTCAACGCCGGCAATCTCATACTGGAAATGTCTCTGATATCTATTCCCTACAATGCTGAGGCTCTCAACATATTCTTGTTGTCGCCAGTCTCTCGACAGATGATTGAATACCTCTCTCAAAAAGCTGCGGAGGTTATACAGTGTGACGACGTCTCTCCATACGAGCAAACCTATGGCTCTCAGACTTACTCTCAAGAACCCCCACTTCCATCCGTTCAGGAGTTCATCTATTCGCTTGTTGTCCGTTCACATGTTCACACCCCAACTCTGATGATTTCACTCGTATTCCTTGCAAGGCTCAAACAGTCACTTCCGCCGAGGTCGAAGGGCATGCGCTGCTCAATCCATAGAATCTTCATTGCAGCCTTAATCATTGCAGCAAAGAATCACAATGATTCCAGCCCGAAGAATAAGCATTGGGCGCGCTATACTGCTGTTAAGGGTTACGAAGGCTTCGGCTTCACCGTTTCGGAAATTAACCTAATGGAGCGCCAGATGCTCTACCTTCTTGACTGGGACATGAAAGTTACCGAGTATGATTTGCTCGAGCACTTTGAGCCGTTTCTCGCACCCATCAGAGCCAGCCTTCAAGCAAAGGCAGACCGCAAGGCATTCGCACAGAACATGGCACGAACCCTCGCAGCATCTCGTACCAGTGTGCACAGCCAAGCGAGCTCACGCGGATCTCGG
Organism: Ascosphaera aggregata; assembly: GCA_024244195.1. NCBI lineage: Eukaryota > Fungi > Ascomycota > Eurotiomycetes > Onygenales > Ascosphaeraceae > Ascosphaera > Ascosphaera aggregata. The sequence goes on along the minus strand of JAGYHZ010000111.1, from coordinate 3,479 downwards.
TACTATGACGGCTTTAGAATCACTTCCAGGCCGACATCTCGAGCAACTTCTCGTCCAGCGTCACGCCAAGCTGCGCGACCATTGTCATCCTGCACGCCACCTAATGCGAACGGCATTCCGGGACTATCTCCAGAGCACCAAAATAAGCCAGGGTCCAGGGGTTCAAGTCGAACAAACAGCACGCAAAACTCGAGCGATTATTCTCCAGCAAGCTCGGCGAGTTCTTACACAATCTACGGCCCATGTGATGTGAACGTGCCTGCTATCGCCGCTTGTCCCTCTTCTGATGAGGTTGTCAAGTTCAGGAGGCAACCACCCCCAACTACAAGACTTAATGGTCGACCGCTATCTCTGGATGCCTCGACACTTGCACCGAAGAAGCACGCACACAAGCCTACTTCATTGATTTCTCGCATATTCGGAGGTCAAAGACGAAGCAATCGCGCATCATACCATCAATAGACTCTCAAGTGCTACTAGTACTGCTACTACTAATCATCACCGTTCGGGAATGGGCTTTTCGTTTCTGCACCACAGATAGTCGGTTTTAACCCACCGCAGGCATGAAAGACCATGATTTGTAGTTCTCACAAGTCCGTGCATCTCTTAATCACGCCCTTCTAATCACAGGGTGATTCTTAATTTTTCTGTTTCTCAATCCCGGCATTCAAATCTTATCCATCGTTTCGGCACTGCAGCGTTGCCAGTCGACTATACTCTCAATATTTCTGCTCTACTTCGACATTATTACATTCTTACATTGTTATTATCTTCTTTTGTACATAGATAACCTCCTCACTCTTGCATTTTTTTTAGCCTATCGCGTCACATTGCGATTTTCATGATGGGACTCCTTTGGCGCATTGCATACTCTTCTTTGACCATCATCACTTATTCCCGTCCATTTTTGCTTCTCGTTCTAATCTTACCAACGACCTGAGCATGTTATTCAACATCTTATTACTTTGCAACACGCTCCTGCCAATTGATAAAAAGGTTTTCTTGCGGTTTTTGCTGAATCCTTTCCAAGATACTCTTCTAATGACGCGTTGGTATTAAGACGCCATCAATCCCACATCGCAATATCTAGACCAACAGTCAGCGTCTGATGCCATCAACAAAGGGGCTTTTTTTCGCAATCACCAACATCTTGTCTGACCCTTCAATGTTTCCGACTGAGATACAGATCATACATTCCAATCAAATCCCTCTCTGTAATTGTCTGAACGTTATGGACAGAGAGACGACTGCATTAGGCTGAAACATAAAAAGCCAGGCAATTGCACAGCAATCAGTTCAGTTACTGGTTCTGCGACAAATTGCTGTCCAACGAGGGATCAATTGGCAAATCCATTCCCACGCGCCTCGCGGTCAATCGCACACGCTCGGTTTCGGACATGTCTGCGCCTGGATTATACCTCTCCAAAAGGACAGTATACATCCTCTGAGCTTTAACATACTGTATGAATTGTTTTAACTCTTCACACTGTCTTTGCCACGCCGATGGATCACTCTGAGCTGAAGAGATGAACTCTCGAAACCGTACTTGCAAGGGTGATCGGTATGAAGACGACCTGCGTGGTATTTCTCGGAGAATTGCGCGATACAGTGAACGCACCTGGGAGGACACATTCTGGACAGACATAACGACAGTAGCGACAATGACAATGATAATAATGATGGCGATCAACCTAGCTCAAATCCCACTCTTCCCTGATACCGACATATGAAACAGCTAAACTGCCCTTCCTCTATTATTATATGACATTGTTACACGATGAGACTTGCGACATGCCATATACCGACCTACGACATACGACATACGACATGCGACATGCGACATGCGACATACTCCGACATATGACATACGATGTTGCGTTTTTCAGCGGAACGCACCTTATGTAAGCAGTGACCCCGTTTCTCTTCTCTCGTTTTTTCTCTTATTTTTTTTCCTCCCTTTAACGAAAAATCGAGAGATGCCTTATCGACTTATACCAGCCAGTAGTTGATCTTCATCTACTGTGTTGCCAAACAAGCGTCTGAAATGCTAACAAGACTGCGGAAATAAGTCTTGGCTGTCTATTCTTCGCACGGGCAATCAATTCAATTTTTCGGACGCGCTGCGAAACGTGTCTCTTGAGATCTTTGGACGCGTTGAGAAGACAGTATGGCTGGAACCTGCTCTGTTTGCAAGGCGCAACCTTCAAAATACAAGTGTCCTGTTGACCTTGTTTCGACGTGGGTGATGATGATGATGATGACGATGCTGCGCTGCTGTCATATTTGCTTCTCAAACGAAGTCTCTTATCAGATTAAGCGCTGACATGTGTTACGATGCAGATGTTCGTTGGCATGCTCTAAGACCCATAAGGAAAGTAGCTGTGCAGGACGGGCCGCGGCTCTCCCTTTACCAAACAGATCGTCATCTCTAGACAGCACTGCTCTAACGGTGCAAGTCTTCGATGCCCATGCATCTAAACAGATGAAACCTGCTGTTCAAGTACCAGTGGTTCAAGAATATTCCTGTTTCAGTCGTTTGGAGTCCTTGCGGGAGTTGCAAGATCTGATTAAGGGTTCCTCGTCTTTACGTCAGTGTTTACGCAGTATCTATACTCTGACTCTTGAGGAAAACTGGATGGAAACGATTAGAATCCGTGATAACAACCGCGGGCATTATAGAGGTCCGCAAGCAAGACATCTTGGGCGGTGGTCGGAAGAAAAGGGTTTTAAACGCGGACTTGGGAAAGTCAGGAGGATTAGGAATGACACTGATCGAGGCAATACCATCGATAAGGCCGCGTTTAGTCAGTTTTGCCGGATCGTGCTTGGACAAGAAACTCCACCGAATGATTGAAGCTGTCAACACATCACTCGTCGCGAGATAACGTATGTCTTTTTCCCGTCCAACACGACGTCGTACTGTGGTGTATGCCTTTTATGTCCCTTTCGAACCACTTGCTCAACTTGCTCAACTTGCTCATACGACGTGGTACCTAATCTGCCTGTGTATCGCTTCGAATGCCTATGCACACTCACAATCTTCTCGGCTACACTCGTCTACTCCAGGCCGATTACGGATAGCGGTAGTGGAATTCCTGCTCTACGAGATATGGCATCATAGAGCCAGCAGGTTGACATTGTATTTGATTACTGACTCCCATGACGTCGTGTCATTAGGGTTGACCTTGCTGTCGGTTGGAAAAGAGTCTCATGGAAATGGAAGCAAGCCTTCATACCCCAGAGAAGACATGTTACGTGGTGCCACCGCTGATCGGGCACGGCCTGGGTACCCTTTGTTTCGGCGCTGTAATTTGATGATTCTCGGACCGGTAACCCTTCTGGCATGATCTCAATATACTTGTGTTGCGGTTCTTCCAAACGCCCCCGCCCCTACCATCCCCCCTAATAATAAATTAACTAGGAAGGACTAAGATTCTATAGTGAGTTGGGGGGGGGGGGGAGATAATAGATAAAAATAT
>JAGYHZ010000110.1:0-17353 GCA_024244195.1 Ascosphaera aggregata | reverse complement strand
GATCAGAAGCTATGGTTGTACAGTGCCGAGAAACGGAATAAGAAACTCCTAAGGAGCGTGGACGCGACTGTGCTAGAGTTGAATGCGGTCATGGCAGACAGGATCAATCACTTGGAAAACTATATTAAGGTCGTAGCCAGGGGATACCCGGACTACGTAGCTGAGCTTGAGAGTATTCTCGACCGTTACCACCAAAATGTGATCAATCTGCTCGGCAATAACTCCAGCTTGACTGAAAGAGTCAATAGAAACCTAGCGGGGGAGCAAGGTATGTTGAAGACACCGTTGGCGTTGCTTCCTGATTTTCCACAAGCTAAGCAGTTATACAGTGAGTGCGATTGATGACGACATCCGTCAAAGTATACTTGAGATGGCAACGACGCTCAAGACAATACGGCGGGATATCGATATCGCACCGTTGAACGTTGGCTGCGAACAGGTGCAGGGGACGTACACGAGCGACATCCCTGAGTCTGTTCAACAGTCACAAAATATGCAATGCGAGGCCACTACGGCAATTCCACGTCAGAATGATCCCGTCACAACTTTTTGTGACGCTAGCGAGGAGAGCCGGACATCTCGTTCGTCCCCTATGTCTGCCACCTTAAGGTTCATCTGCTCTAATCTCTTGGGTATGCTTAGATTCCTATGGTTCTTAACATTGAATTGTATTAAGTACAGCTGTCGCTGTTTTCCCCCTCATGACAAGCAGATTGAAACAGAAGGAATCAACCTTCCGGAACCTCAATTGAACAACGACCCGGGTGCTTTTCCTAGTGACGGGTCAAATCTACCCGAGCCACACAACGGAATTGGGCACGTAAAGGAAGATTCTGCGACTCCGCAAGATTTGCGAGGCGATGTTGAACATTCCGGTACCTCTGATCGACAGGAGGATGGCAACAACAATCTAAGCAAGTCAAAGCTTACCACGCCGCTTACCGCAGAGTCACCGTGTTACTAGGTCTTCGAAATTCACGGGCGTTCTCTCAGCCTGCCAACAAGCCATTAGCTCTCATTTTTGGAACTCCTGCGAATTACGCTCCTTCCCAGACTTCTAATGTCGAGGAGACTGCTAGTCTTGATGAGTTGGAAGAAGCGAAGGATGGGGAAGAACCCATTGTACAGGATGAGTCAATCTCGCCCGCAACTATCACGAGCGAACCAGGTACATTCAAGCAGCCTAACGATAACGCACACGATCATATTCCTAAAAGTGTGCCGCAGGCCCTCGTTGATGATCTTTCACAATTTCACGGTCCGAAACGATGTTCTATGAAACGAAAGTTGTCATTTCTTCCGGAACACGATATGAATTTGAGTTTGGAGCGTCCTGACAGTAGCAAAAGGCTGCAAAGGATCCCATTCGAAGCAGAGCCCCGTACCGCTATATCGACCGCTGTGGATGCAGTGCAAGGTGCTGAAAGTGCCGATGCTGGAAGCGCAAATGTCACTGGTGCAGTATCGTCTGCGTTGCATAGTCAGCAACTTACTCTTGGTCATTTTCATCAGGATGGGACAGAAGCTACGTCAGAGACGACAGCCAAACTCTGTGCTGAAGATGCGCAACCTGACTCTGGGGCTACGTCATTACCGCCAGTAATCCATACAGCCTCTTCACCATTCGGTGAACAAAACACAGAGGAGCTGGCACAAGCGACCAATGTCGATACTGAACAGAACGATTTTGCTCCATCGACAACAGGTACACAGGAGGCACCCCCCGGTGCTGTGAAGCTGAGCTGCTCGCAAAACGAAGACGGCAGCAATCAACCAACTGTGTTACCTGGAAGTCACGAGTGTGTTTCTGGTCAATTTCATGCAAGAAACAATACTGAAGCAGTCGGTTCTTCCCTGCCTTTCATGCCATATAATCCGCACATGCCATATCTTGATGACTCTGAGGTGTATGATATGCTTTCGCAGGGAGTCGTGGCAACTAACCTCGCAGGCCTCTCTGAGGCCGACGGCACAACTTATGCGCCTGATTCAATCTATTCTCAACCCGGTGGTTCTGGAGGCAACGGATCCGATCTTTTGCAAGCTGGGCCACAATCATATTACGAGCAGAATCCTCAGGGACAAAGTGACCCAACCTATCAGAGCGAGGATTTTCAGCAGGCAGATACGCTTGGAATGGCCCAAGACTTGAGCCATGGCCAAGGGCCGTCCGGCCCCATCTATATGGACAACAGGTTAAGACCCGGTAATGGAGATGATATGAAGATGACCGGTGAGGATGGAATAGGAGCAAACTCGGATATATATCGTATGTCCGCAGCATTTGTTACCGAAGGGCATGTGCATACTGACGACGGAAATATGGACTTTCCAATGGTGCCGACACGGCCTCCTCAATTTGTTGGCTGGCGGACTTCGTCAGGTCCACCTTCGGTAGCTAGCGATGATTCCGAAGACGGGCCACTTGATCCCGACTCACGGTGGGGAAATGAGCAGATACTTTCGGTGCCCGAATATGGAGAATTTGGGGCAATGGACATTAGCCAGCAACAACCAGAGAAGGCGACAGCTCCGTTTGATCATAATCGCACATCGCGCGAAAGATGCGATCCGCGTCGGCATCTCAGTGAGGATGGCCAATCATGGCGAGGCATACCTCGAGACCTTCTCAAACCTGAGCATCTTGGTGATCCAGACACTGAAGAAGGGAAAGCTTCCACGAAAGTGGTCGATGATCTCGATTTGCATACCTACGTTGCTAGACAACGCAAATCCGACGATGTCTCGGATCATAATGAAGGTGAAAGGGGGCCGGGCTCAGATGTCACCGTTGCGTCGGATGCCATCAGCAAGAGTCTGCAGCAACTTCACATATCCCCGAGCGCAGTCATTACCCCTGAGGTTGGGAAGCAAGGGGAGTCTAGCCGAGACAGTGAAAATCCTGATGCTGAGAATTCTGAGAGAGGGAGGCAAGAGGCGTCTTGCCAGGCGAGCGTGGCACCCGTGGCTGAGGAGCAGGAAGTGTCCAATCAGGACATTGGAAAGCCTCCGAGTCAAGAGGAAACCCGCCAGGACAGTGAAGAGCCTGGAGACAAGAAACATGAAGTGTCCGCTCAGGATTGTGAAAAGCTCGGAGCCGACAAGCAAGATGAGTGCTGCCAGGACGGCGTGGAGTTTAATGCTGAGAAGCAAGAACAATCCTACCAGAACGGTGGAACACCTGAGGCTTACGAGACATCTCAGGAGACCAAGTCAGACGATAAGGCTGAGAAGGATACGCTGACGGTTGAAGGAACCCTCACTGACTTAGCACCGGCCGCATCCGACGGTCCTAGTGCTAATGGGACATCCGAAGCTGTCGCACAACGCTCCGAGGCCCAGACTTCACTCGCGCAGGATAATGCCACTATCCTATCTGAGCAATCGGCCCCGAAAGATGGCAGTGTCATCAGGCCTAACAACTCCAAGAGGCAGAAAAAACTCGAACAAAGGCAACGGGCACGGGAACGTAAGAGGAAGCTCAGGGCTGCGTTATAGGCAGGGGAAGGGGCGGGAAAAGACGGCAAGAACAAGGCTGGCAATGCATTAGCCTAAAAAAGTCTTGCCCATGCGACTCCCAAAAAGGGGGAGCGAATAGATCTCTGTTCTTCTTCAAATCACTTTGTTGGTTATTCTATGTTGTCTTGGCTTCTCTCAAGGTCAACTCTTTGATACCCCTGTTTGTCCTCTTTTGTAAATGCCTACTATGTCTGATTTTGCTGACTCCTGTTGTTGGTAAGAACTGGTTCATGTCTTTATTGTATTGATGAGAATATGGACGAAGCATTGACAAGTAAGTGGGGTACCTCAGGCTCAAGCCACCAAACATCTAAAAAACTCGGGAAGACCATTATCAACGCAGAAGAGACCGTTCCATATGCTCTCATTTCTCCAACTCCCACAGAGGTTTCATTGGCTCCAGCTTGTGCCGCAAAATCGTAGTTCTGAAATGCCACATCAAGGATTTTACCTGATACCGGGCGTGTTCCCATGTTGGTACAGAAAAGACCTGATCAAGCTCTTCTAAAGTCAATTCCTTGGTTTCCGGAAGGAATAGCAATACGGCAACCCATCCAACCAGACACCACGCCGCGTACCAGCCGAAAGCACCTTGTACCGTGAAAGCCGTTTTGAGACGAGGCCACGTGAATGATATGATGAAGTTGAAGCACCAAGTGACTGCAGTGGCCCAAGACATGCCAACTTCGCGAACGTGAAGGGGAAAGGCCTCAGCAGAATAGGTGAATGGCACCGGCCCTTCGCCTGGGGAGTAAAAGATTTCGAACAGATACATGCCAGTAGCGACCATGCCGACTTTGACTAGCCTGTCAGTGAAGTAGAATGAGAAGCCCGTCCATAAAAGTGTTGCAGTGAGGAATGGCAGTGTAAAGAGGAGAAGTGTCCGTCGGCCGTATGTATCTATTGTAAAGAAGGCAGGAATAGCGAAAACGAAATTCAGGATGCCAGTACCCATTGATGCCAACAATGCCGAGGACATGCTGAAGTCACAATCAAGGAAGATGGTCGTCGAATAGTAGGCGATAATGTTAACTCCACAGAATTGTTGAAGGAACATGACGATGCCCGTAGCCAAGGTTGCTCTAGCGTTTCTGGGAACACTGAAGAGCTCCCAAACCATACTCCAAAGCGATTTGCCGTGGTTTACCTTCCTCTCAAGTTCGACAAGTTTCCAGGCATAGTATAGATCCCGAGCAGCCTTAAGATCAGAACCTCTGAGCACTTGAAAGGACTTGAAGGCTTTGTCTATTTTCCTTCTCTCGATGAGCCATCGCGGGGACTCTGGACATAAATAAACCTGGGCGCATACGAAGATTGGGAGAACAACAGTTGATCCAAGCATCAGTCGCCACCCGAGGTCCTTATCAAGACCACCAAAAGCAACCCCCATGATATTGCCCAACATGATTCCAAAAGCAGTCCACATCTGCCACATCATAACTAATGCACCTCGAATTGGCGCCGGGGAGCACTCTGCCGTGTACACGGGCACTGTGGACGACTTCGGCCCGATGCCCAGTCCAAGGACGAGACGGGCGATGAAGAGGTTAGGCCAGCTGTTCGCAACACCTTCCCAGATCGAGGCAACTGCCGCAATGAAGCAAGACAAGAAAATTGTCCCACGACGGCCCAGGTAGCGATTCAATGGCTCGGTGATCCAACAACCAATAGTGGCGCATGCGAGATAGGGGGCGCCAACGATTAGCCCCGTCAAGTTGTCTACTCTATTCTGGCTCATCGACGGATGCACGATTCCAAAACGCTTCTGAGCGTTAGTGACTGTGTGTGCTATGAACGTCCACTAGTTGGATCATCGCTTACGTCAAGATAGAATTTCTGGGCGCCATTGTTCACCGTTTCATCCATACCCTGGACTGCTGCCGCAACGGAACACATGACTGCCAATTTGTTTAGTTGTGGGATGCTTCTGGGGGTACTGAGCCATCGTTCGACTTACTAACGAGATTGTACAAAGCCCAAGGGTGAGACCACTTGTTCTCAGCCTCACGCCGAAGTGAGTCCTTGTCATCTTCGCTCAGCTCCCCAAGCTCCTGAGTGGCCTTTGGGTTCTGAGCGACAAGAGCTCCTTTCTTGAACACCTCAACGTGATCAGTAAGACCATGTTCGCTGCAGAATCTCTCAACATCGGCGTATAATTCCTCTCGGGGAATACCATGGAGAGGATTTTGGAACTTCGCAGTGGAAATTCCTTCCGATTGCTGGGCCTCGACTTTTGCATATTCATGAAACGACGATAGCCCTTTGCCAACTGATTCTGAGTTTGCTGAAGAAAAGTCAGTGGCCTCTTGAATGAAGCCCCTGTCTGTTATATCTTCGCGCGAAACGCGATTAGCTTTTTCGTCGATCATGGCTGGATAAAGGGATCGAGAAAACGGCATGTAGTTCAGTGTATTCTGGAAAACCACCCGCTGTTGACTTGGGGTATCATGACAGTCGGCACCTTATATAGTTGATAGAAGAGCCAAACGGGCGCAAAATTCTGTCGTATCCTTGTTATTGATACAGCCAATCGACCGTCGGTCATCCAGGAGACGTGCCACGTTTGATCAGCATCTGTCGGGCTCATAAAAACTCGTTCTTAGCCCATCTTCACCTCCAGTCGCTGAGATCGAATGACGCAAACCTCGCATGCGGCTTTTACTCTGATCTCAGAGAAAGTACAGCGGAGCGGTATCTGAGCAGATTCACCATGACAGAGGTTCCAATGCATCGGATTCACCAATAAGGTACCCTTATCCGATGATGCCCTGCACCACTCTCCCGAGCGTGGGAGCAGAAGTACTCTCCAAACCTCTAGGATAGTCCAATCCTGGGGAGGAACAAATCCAGTATAGCGCAGAACTACCGACGGAAGGGAGCTCATTTCGCTACCCCTTGTCAGGAAGGCGTTTTTGCTGGTATATGTAAATATGTATACGACTAAGTCCCCCACCAAATCCCAGAAGTGAGTGGGCCCCTACCCCGCATAATACTGAGATTAATCCACGCGAGTATCAAGCGAAGTATTGGTCCCTCATTGTCACAAGTGGGTGGCAGTTGCGGTCCATGTCATGCCGGAATGACCCGTAGCATGATCGTGAGCACAATGAAAAAAAAACCTGCCGCCGCCATGATGCATGCGTTGATCAGCCATTAGCCAGCAATGACTGCCTAACTTTTCTGGTACTGATCCAAAATATAATGCGCCATCAGGCTGAAGTTGACCGCCTGAGTACCGCACAAAGGGCACGGATTCAGTATGTTATTGACGGCTCCTTACCATACCCCTCGAGAGAAGCCAAGAAATGAGGTTGCATCCAAGTGATGCCAAAGATCCCTGACTGCAGGTGTACCGAGACACTCGAAAGTACCAGAAGCAACAGCATCCGCATATTTCGTGTTGGGTTGGCGTCGTCACCAGACTCAATTTGGTTGAAACATATATTTGCGGCAAGCGTCCTTCAGAGCGTCGATCCTTCGTTGCGTATGAAGAAATACCTCCCGGTACTTGGTCAGATTGAATTGAACCACATCCGTCTTTGATTTGGACCCCGAACAAATTTCGCGCATATGTAATTCCATCTCCTTCCTCAGATGTGGCTTGCTTAAGCTGGGACTATCCGCTATACCTTTGACGACATTATCATAACCCTCTACGAGAGCTACTCCAAGCTGCGTAGGAATGAATTCATCAACGGAGTTGCCGCCCCGACCTCCGCCCCGCTTTCTCGTGGCGACATATTCCCGTTTCTTAATAGTAGCGATATGGTCAGCCATTGTGGCGTCGGTACCAATACCATTTGCATCCATCAGGCCGATGAGTTCAGGCTCCGTCAGATAACCCGGTGCGGTTGTCTTCCCTTCGGTGATGATCGCTTCGGTGGGTCTGAATGTCTCGCCCACGTCATATGGAGGCAGTTGCGTACTGCTTTCCCACTTTTCATAGACGTAAACTTCGAGATAGTTCTTTTCACGAACGAGAAGACCGTGAGCATGGAAGAACTCTGGGCCATACTCGATGCTGATATCAGTGGCTTCGCCTTTGGCATCGTCAGAACAACAGGCCAAAAATCTTCGGACAACAAATTCATAGACCCGCCACTCCTCTGCCTTGAGTTGCGAGCGAGCTACCCACGCCACAGGATGGATTGGCGGGTGAGCTTTGTCGTTGTGACGGCCAACTCGGGGGTTCCTAAAATTGCCGCCAAGCAGCCTACGTTTTGGTGTCAGTGTTTGCATTGAGCAGATGAAGATGAGTTTGCATACCCCCTGGCGTAAGTTCCCCAATGATCATCATTCAATTGTCTCTCAATTAGCTTTTTCAAGTCGATTCCCTTATCGAATTGATCCGTCTCCGTACGCGGGTAAGAGATGAACCCACGTGTGTAGAGCGATTCAGCGACCTTTTCAAAGGTTATCAGCGGAGGGTGCCCTGAGCATGAAATGCAGCTTGACTCACCTTCATGACAGTGGAACTGTCCATCCTAAGGTATCTACTACCCATCATCTGGAGGTCTACAGTTGTTAGGGGCAATGGGCGCCACTTGCTTGTTGGCTTCTTGGAGATTGTCGTGACTTTGGCGACTTTAGCATCAAGGCACCGTTCAAACAGTATGGTCGTTGCCGCGCGATCAAAAAGGTGGTTTCGATCCCATGCGAAATTGACACTGATGTTTTCTTTCCTATGGGTGACCTTGATGGACCAGAACGGTTCCGGTTTGAAGTTCTTGACGCGACAGTATCGATCAACAACAAAGCCTAAAGTTGGGAACTGGCAAGATCCGTAACTGATGATCTTGTTTTCTAACGGTCCGCCAAGGGTATTTAGCCTCAGCGTCTGTAATCTCGTGAAAGCCGCCCCAATCCTGAGGTCCAACTCCATGCGGGCGGCTACAGCATTGGCCTGTTTTTCATCTAATTCCACTGGATTCTGCGCTGCTCGGATGACGTGTCTTGAACGATGTCAGTCAACAGACATTATTGTAGGTGACCACATCCGATATCACTTACGCCCTCTCTGTATTGTTGAATCGCGCTCTTTTGAACTCGATCCTGGGATTGACGCTCAGGAACTGCTTGCGCACTTCAGTCCCAATGTGCTCTCCTTCACGATCACAATCAGTCCAAATAAATAACACATGGGCTCGGCGCGCAAGGCTCTGCAAATTTCGCGCAATAGGCTCTTGCTCCTATGAATGGAATTGGTCAACGGTCGCTGCACACTCTACATGGATAGATTAAAGACTACCTTTGGGATTATGGAAACAACCGGTGCCTCGAACAGCGTCTGAGGGGGCGTAGACGCCCAAGAACGATACGTGGCCTGGAAGTCAAGCTGTCCCAAATGGCCGACAACACTTGTCATCGTCACTGAGGAATTGCCCCATGGGCCATTGAACTCGAAGTCAAATTCATAATTTTTGACATATGGACTTCCACGTATAGAGTGCTGCGAAAGAAATCCTCAGTCAGATTGCTCTGTCCTTGAAATGATTTAGATCGCTAATTGAGACGCATCAATCTCACTGTTTGATATCTTCCACCAGACAAATGCTGAGCAACAGTCTTTGCTATAGCAGGCTTTTCTGCTACACAGACAACCCTAGCCATGGCACAGGTAGCGGCTGCTTCAAAGATAATGGCAAAGAAAGATGCGATAGTCAACTCCTGCAGGACAATGAGAATCACGAGTAAAGCTGACTTCTGCGCCGCACCAGATGAGTAACAGGCGCACGAATAAGCTTCCTGCGAGTAAGCAAGCTAGCTGTCAGGGCGCAATAGCAACGGCTATCCTAGCTACCAGTAATGAAGTATCTGGTGCACGCGGTTGAGGTTGACATGGGCGTGGTACCCGTGGTTTGAAGTGTAACGTCATTCGCTGGCCGTACTTTGAAAGCAACCACCAACCAAGAGTTCGCCAATATATAACCACAACAAACGGCCATGACCACCACTGCGCTACACTTCGCACCGCATCGCATCGCATCGCATCGCATCATAGCACGACGACGAAGACGAGAGAGAAATAGAAAAGGAAACAACTTATACGACGTTTATGATACATGCTCATCATGGCTTCTATAGCGCTACCTAAGGTGGACATGCTTTCAGATATTGCGGATTACAGCCTCACTGTTCAGCCGTACTACTCCCATCTTTGCGCTTTGCCCTCGAGGCTGTTTGCTGCCGGTTTCGACTTTGAGAATCTTAAGGATGTCTATCTTACCACTAATCCACTGATGAGCGCGGCAGCTTTGGCGCTGTCTACTGCTCCTATCTTTTTGATTATCTCAGAAGTCAACAGGAACTACTCTCAAGTCGACCGATGTTGGTCTATACTGCCCTTGTTGTTCAACGCTCACTACGCATTATGGGCATATGCAAATGGTCTGCCAACATTCACTTTGAGAGCGATTGTCGCGGTAACTTACATTTGGACGGTTTGTCTCACATTATATTGACTGGCATCTTCCTTCATCATGAGGCGCGGAGGCTGATTGTTGCTTAGGTGCGACTTAGTTATAATTACTGGCGCAAGGGCGGGTTTCAGAAGGGATCTGAAGATTACAGATGGGCAATCGTCCAGAAGAGACTCAACAGTCGCTTTTTATTTTTTGTGTTGAACTTGACCTTTATTTCAACACTTCAACCGGTCCTTCTGTTCTTAATCACCACGCCAACATACATTATGACTTTGCACAGCACGCTTCCCGATCAGCACTTTGAACTCTACGACTTCACCATCATTGAAATACTTCTCATCACACTGTTCATTGAGGCTTTGGCGGACAATCAGCAATGGAACTTCCAGTCTGCCAAGCATGAATACAAAAAAACCGGCCGCGTTCCAGCGCAATGCAAACCACAGTTCACCCCTGAAGATTTCGACCGCGGTTTCAACATTCACGGTCTCTTCTCATGGTGCAGACATCCAAATTTCGCCGCCGAGCAAGCTGTGTGGATTATATTCCATCAATGGACCCTTCTTAAGGCCCGTGTTTTTTTTAACTGGGCGGGCATCGGTGCCTTCTGCTATGTGCTTCTTTTCCAAGCAAGCACGAGACTCACTGAGAGCATTACTGCCAGCAAGTATCCTGAATACTCAGAGTACCAAAAGGTTGTTGGCATGTTCATTCCGAAGTTCACCGTGAACACTAGCGAGTCCAGTGAGGTCGCGCAAGATCTGCGCAAGAGGCAATGAACCTTTTATAAAGCTATGGTGGCCCTGCGAAAGCCATGAGTTTTAGATGGCAATTGGTCCATAAGAGGCGCGTCTTTGGGGGTGAAGCACGTTTCTTTTGCTTTGCGAGATCACTTGTGTAGGATTTGATTTCTGGTTGGTCTCCTGCGTATGTACATGTAAGACGCGCCGATGCCTATGACGCTGTCTTATCTACCCTGGAGGGCGAGCAATGATTCAAGAGGCAACGCTGTGCGGGCGTGCGTCCCAAAGAATAGAGCACTTCACTTAGGTTTTGGACAAGGAGATTCTCAATTATGAGATTTGAAAGAGTCCGCTCACGGAGACGTAACGAGGACAGACCACGGCTCGTTCCAATCCATACTAGTCTGCCTCCCTACTTTGGATACAGGCATAGTGGACAATGATTATTGAAAGAAGAGAGTGTATAATAACATTTCGGTCATCTTTTCCTATCGTTTCCCAATACAGAAAGTCCAAAAATACAACTTGCAATTGGCGATGATTAGTTGTCGATACTTTCTTCCCGCTTCAGCACAGAATGGCAAGCGTGAAGAATCGGGATTTGAACCGCACCTGGCAAGGTGGCATAATCTAGGCGCTAGCCAGAATTGTGAAAAGCAGAGAGCTGCTAGTCAGTAGCATTTATATGTATACATGTACAATGACGAAGGAAAGACTTGAAAGGAGAAATGAGTGTAGTCGTATGAACAGGAAGAGGGGGGCCCAGTCGTGAAGGTTTTTGTATGCGTGTGTGACAATATGTGAAGCAAAGCGAAGTGCAGAACTCCCGCTATAGTTGTGGTGGTTCTTGATGATCTCTGACTTCACCTTCATTTCCAGCCGGTGGGTTAGGATGAAGATGTTTTCCATTCGATCCATCGAAATACTTTGCAAACTCGCCGGACTCGGGGAAGGGTCGCTTGCCTAGCAAGCGGATCATGTCATCACGACTCAACACCTCCTTCGATAGTAATTCTTCCGCAACGAGTTTAATCTCATGACGCTTCGACGTCAGAAGATCACGACATTGCTTGTAAGCAGCGTCAATCAGTCTCTTGACTTCCATATCTATCTCCCGAGCTGTTTCCTCGGAGAATGGCTTCTGAAACTGATTTTGATTTTCCTCGAAGTGAACGTATCCGATCTTCTTCGACATGCCAAACTTCGTAACCATTGCAGTAGCCATACGGGTCACTTTGTTAAAGTCATCGCTAGCACCGCTGGTAACCGTGTCAAAATGAAGTTCTTCACTGACGCGACCACCAAGTGTCATGGCCATGCGGTCCATCAGCTGGTTCTCATTCATGAGATAGGTATCACCCTGGGCTGGAAGATACTGAGCGTAGCCCAGAGCACCTTGGCCACGGGGAATGATGGAAACCTTCAGTAGGGGATCAGCCCATTGGAAGTACCAACCGCAGATAGCGTGACCAGCCTCATGGTAAGCGACGGTTCTCTTCTCTTCAGGTGCCAAAACTAGAGATTTCTTTTCAAGGCCACCAACGACACGTTCAATGGCTTGTTCAAAGTGAGTCATAGTGACGCTTTCGGCATTGGAACGGGCAGCTGTATGCGATGTTAGCTAAGAACATAAGATCACATTTGTAGATTGGCTTACCAACGAGTGCAGCCTCATTGACGCAGTTAGCAATATCCGCACCAGCAAAGCCAGGGGTTAAAGCTGCTAGACGACCCTCAAGATACTCTAAGTTCTCCTTTGTCACGATCTTCTGCAAGTAAACCCTGAATATTTGCTTCCTTCCGTCCATAGTTGGCCTGTCAATAGATATGTGTCTATCAAACCGGCCGGGACGCATAAGTGCCTTATCCAAAACGTCCGCTCGATTCGTGCCTGCCAAGACCACGACCTGATCGGATGTATTAAACCCATCCATCTCGGTAAGAATTTGATTCAGCGTGCTTTCGCGCTCATCATTACCACCTCCGAAGTTCTGTTTGGAGCGCGATTTGCCAATAGCATCAATCTCATCGATAAAGATGATACAGGGAGTGTTCTTCCTAGCAGTAGCGAACAGGTCGCGCACACGCGAAGGGCCAACACCGACAAACATTTCGACGAACTCGGATCCGGAGACGCTGAAGAACGGTACACCCGATTCACCGGCTGTCGCTTTCGCGAGCAGCGTCTTACCGGTACCTGGGGGACCAGACAAGATAGCACCACGAGGTATCTTAGCACCGAGTTTCTTGAAGCGCTCCGGTTGCTTTAGGAAGCTAACAAATTCCATTATTTCAACCTTAGCTTCATCCATACCGGCAACATCAGCGAATTTGATTTTAATATCCGTCTCACTGTTGAACCGTTTGGCGCGACTCTTGCCAATGCCGAAGATACCGCTTTGGCCACCAGGACCACCGGCAGCGCGCCGCGATAGCCAAATGAAGGAACCGATGAGAAGAAGTGTTGGGCCGAAGGACATGAGTGTAGCAACCCAGGGAACCTCATCCTGATATGCGACGGGGATGCGTTCGCTCTGAGGGATGCCCAATTCATTCTGTGCCTCATCCAACTTGCGCTCGAACGCCTCAACAGAACCAATTGTGAAGTAGTAATGGAAGTAGGGACGAGATGCGGGCGATTCAGGATACATGCTCGCGACAGCCTCGCGATGAAGACTGACACGAACTCTATTCCTGTTGACAACGGTGAGTTTCTCGACAAGGCCCTTGTCGAAGAAGGTCGTTCTGAACTCTTGCCACGTTATGTCACGCGAGTCTTCGCCGGGAAATATACTTCTGTAAATGTAATAAGTGATACAAGAAGCAATGATGAAGTTCAGGTCAGGCATCTTCAAAGTGAAAACTTTGAGGTTCGGTGGCTCTCCACCTTTACCCCCTGACGATGATTGATTTTGATTTTTCTCTCCTTCTCCCCATTTGCCCTTTTTCTCATTGGTTTCTTCACTTTTCTTTTCTTGTTCGACCGCCTCTCTTATCTCTTCATTTTTCTTCGCACCGTCTCTCTTCTTTGCAAGCTCCTTGGCACGATCATAATCGGCCTTCCATTTTTTGAAATCCCTGTCATTCAACAATTTTCTAGCCATCTCAACTTTATTCTCATCGTCTTTCATGTTTGACGTGAAGAGTCTGGCATCGAAAGCTGCGCTCTTGAAGGCATATTTTGTGAGGAACGATGTAACCTGAGCCAATGCTTTAAGACTCACATTCCGATTATGCCCAGTCTCTCTCATAATTTTGACAAGCTCAGGTGGATAGTCATTATCTTTGAGAAACTGCATCATCTCATCCACTATGTACGCTTTTGACGGTGATAGCATTTGCTTCATTTTTTCGGCGGCAGCCTTCAGATCTTCCAATTCCTGTATGCTAATATTCGGCTTCTCATCCTTGTGCCCGCCATTTTCACCACCACCATTACCACCATCCTTTCCTGGACCGCTTGAGTATGCGCGTATCGAAGAAACATCCGCTTTTGCGAGAAGCGGCGATCGGGGACTCGTCGTCGAATTCCAATAGACAGTCTGTCGCTGTAGTAGACTTGCGTAGTGCCGGGTGAAGGCCGGATAAGCGCAAGTATGTTCGACTGTCGCTCTTTTCAGATGACGACTGAGCAGGCCCGGTCGCCGCAGAAGGCGCGAAGCCATGAGAGTAATTCAAGTCTAGCTGTAAGAAAAGGCGAGGATAAACCTGCCAGCGGTAATAAAGCTATACACGAGAAACGTGCAGCGTGCTGATCGGAGGTTCGTAGAAAGTCCGTTGCGGAGAAAGCACGGAGTCAATGAGGGAACCAACAACACCACTAGAAACCAATCTAACTCTCCGTGTCACTTGCGATCCTTATCAGACCTTGCGAAGTGCAATTGCAGGGTGATTCGCCTTTGAATCTATCACAATCAACATTGTTAATTGGAGTTGATATTCGGTAGATGTCGATTCACTCCGCGGCGTCCTTTTGGTCCCGCTCCGCTTATGCGCAAAAAGGGCGATCTCAAGGCTTATCGCTTTAGTCAGAGACAGGATAATGATACACCCCACCGACGTCACTCCTGAATAATTATTATCATCGGCAAGGTCCAGCCAGCCTGGGGATGGAGACGAAGTTTGAAGACAATCATGCTAGGTGGCCCAAAAGTCAATGGTATATAAGATTACCAAGAGTCGAGACGGCGGTCGAGAGGACGGCCTGAACCATTATTTACAAAGTGAACCTCTCTTCGCCGGTCTAGTCGCGAATTTTTAAAAGACATACGACACCTTCCCTGATATATTCCGTGCATGTAAGAAATGATCCCCCTTTGATAGGAATCTCCTCGGCCTAACGACGGTTATTGCCATTCTGGCCTGGTGGGCTGCCATTGTTATCTCCAAACATATTGTTGCCCATAGCTCCCCCTCCTTGCGTTGTCTCGGGCATTCCGAAAGACCCTCCTACGTTACCGGTCATACCCCCTGAAAAGTCAGGTCCATATGCCCAGTCCCATTCTAAGCCCATTGGCATCTGCCATAAGTCCTGGGGCACAAATGGTGAAAGCCCGGGCATATCAATATTGGGCATGCTCGACTGACCATTACTGTATGTATGCCCAGGTTGCTGTTGTTGTGCCTGCGTGGACATTGGATTCATAAAGTGCTGTTGTATCATGTCGGGGATACCGTAGGGAGCTTGTTGCTGCTGTTGTGACGGATAGAGTGATGATGTATTTGGGATATTCGTGTCCATGATGTCACTAGCTTCTGGTGCAGGAGTAGGGGGTCTCGTAGTTGGTCGATTGCCGGCGTCTCCATCAGCATCCCTGGCGGCTCTGTTCGGTTGCGTTTTTGGGGAAATTGCATCATGGTCAGCATCTTCATTGGCATCTTTGTCGGTACGATCATCAGTTTGCCCATTAGCTCCCTCTTCATCTCCGTTTTGACTATCTGCATCGTTCTCCGTCGGAGGTGTGCTAGGGGTTTTTCTCTTGTGCTTTCCTTGCACTTCCCGCTCTGCCTTGTCAACTACGACCTTTGCAATACGTTCAAACTCGGTACAAACTCCCAGCATCCGCTTCACACTCCCGTTGCTTTCATCCGTGACAAGCCGCGAAAGGAAGTTGACGACAGTACTCATCAACTTCACGTCAGCACGAGCTCTCGCATCATGTGGATTCTGCAAGATGTGCGCGAACAAAGTAACAAGAGCCGAGATCGGGAAGTAAAGTATCAGCCAAACGCAGACAAAGTCGCCTTCGGGTATGTACTTGATGAGATGTATCGTATACCGGGCAGTCTGGACACAGACTGCAGCGCTAGAGAAGACGCGGGGATTTAGTGGCCGGGCGTTCAGTCCCTGAATGGCGTAATTTGATAGCCGTGATGTCCAGTATCCGTGATGGACGCTCATCCGGTGTATCGTCGCTAGACAATTGTAGTACGAGAGATGTAAGAGAACAATGTGGATCATCAGTGGTGGATGCGTCGTTTTAATCTCGTGATCAGGACGGAATTCAATGGGAATGCTTTCCTTCCATTCCTCAATCTCCTGATCAAGATCTCCAATTGTATTCAGCAATTCACCGTCAGACTGCTGCGATGCCCGTGCCGAGTACAATTGTTTATAAACCTTGCTTGCTATCAGCCCAAACCGGCACATAATTCTGAACAAATTCAATTTGCCTTTGCCATCGCTTAGTAGCACATTCCCAACATTATCTGGTGGGTCTTCGCTGGGTAATTCGACGTTCATGTCATCGTCATCCTGAACGGCAGGCCTGCCAGACCGCAGGCATATATCTTTATCCATCAAATAGGCAATCCAGAATACACGCTTCCTCTGCTCAACCTCCACAGGATTGAGATTGAACCCGTATCCTCGTTTGTGCAGTCCGATGCCATGAGCAGCGCGCATTGCAGCCGCGACCAAAAAGAAGGTAGGTTGAGGATTAGGCGTTCCTTGAAGGAACAGGGCCATACCCAACAGGGCTTGTACACTCAGAAGATCTGTGTTCCGCATCGTCAACTCCGTAAGAACACCCATTGCATTCTTCAGATATAACCACGCTAACTTGTCTTCCTCCTGCGGTACGAGATTACTGATGACACGTAGGCGATGTGCAATTGCCAGCACTATGTTGATGCTAGCCCACCATCCAGATCCCTCGTACGGATCACGCGAATATTGCCGTTCAACGAGGTGCATGAATGTCGGCTCATGATATAGGGGGAAGAGGCAGTTGAAGTTTTCGAAATAATCACGAAGCAGTGACATTGCTTCATCCCGAGGCGGCAGTGGTTTGAAAACTTTTCGAGCAAAGATGTCGCTAAAGATATCTGGTTTCCAGTATATCCATTTGTTATCGTCAATATACGATGATGATATCATGGCCTGAAAGGAATTGTCTCCCGTCTTTTCGTTGACCCATTGTATACCCCTCGGAGAGAAAATAGAAAACCCAGAGGATGATCCTGTTAACATGAAGCGCAGATGGAATCAGCATGCACAAATTCCTTCAGGTACACATGCTGATGAGAGAAGCAGAGCACTAAGTGCCACTCACCAATATACCTCGTTTCACCACAGCTATCAGTAATTAGCGAGCACATCATATCCGAAATCTGCTCCTGACATACATTGTCTCGTTCGCTTGTCGAGCCATTGCTGTTCCAAGAAGC
>JAGYHZ010000011.1:0-29250 GCA_024244195.1 Ascosphaera aggregata | reverse complement strand
AACAGAGAAAGGACCAGTGACACCCAGAATTGTCAACGGCTGAATAAGTCTGCAATAATCAGGTCAGTCGCTAACAGTCGCTAACAGTTGCTTCCCCAAGACTTCGAGGCAACTTTGTGCTGAGATAAAGCACTCACAATGAGAAGATAAACCCGCACAACTATATGTTCAAGACGACCTCGATTGTGCCCCGATTGCTGCCAGTCTGAACTTACAAATCACTAGCGAATGTGTTTCCCGGCAACAAGTTTGTAAAGAAGAAGTAAACAGCACTGGCAAGCACAAGCTGATTGAAAGTCCCCAATCTGAGATGTTTCTCTGCCAAATACTCACAAGACTCTGCCGTAATAGCCGTTTATCCCTGGAGAGGGTTCGCTGTCTGAAGGTCCTGAAGAATCTTGGAGTATATTTTGAGGGAATGAGTGGGGAATGTGCATTTCTGTCATCCTCGCCGTCATTATTTTCCCCTACTGGACTGCGCCGTCTGGATGCATCAATTGCCACCGGATGCTGCTTTCTGCGATCAATAAAGTCGCCTGGATTTGGAGGCGTAGATTTCGATCTCAATGCCGTGACGAAGTTCATGACTTGAACTCACTGTTCGGCAATGTCTAGCGAGTTGTTGTTTACCTGCATCCCAACTCGCTTGGCGGTATTCCCTTCCAGTAATCAGACAGAAATACGTTAGGAATATGTTAGTCGTCTAGTTGACGAATATACAACATCGTGACGTAAGGCTGCGAAGACTCTCTGAGCCGTGTTTGCGAATACCGGTCCAAGGGTTCCAATTGCTTGCCGGAATCGAAGAAGATTGCACAAAGGCGTAAAAAAAAAGAAAAAATAAACGTGGGTAGATTGCGATCGTCGTCCGCTTGCAGACTTTGATTGTTTCTTTTCCTTCAGGATCGTAAGTAAGGATGAATGGAAGATGCGCAGTACGCTGGGGAAAGCAATGGCATAACCAATATCATATACAACAGAAGTGGAGAGCCGCAACTACACGAGAGTAGGGCGAATGCAAGGAGGGCGGGCAGAAGAAAGGTATGACCATACTCTTCTACTACCGCCTCATCTCCTCCAAGAATTTCTCGTAGCGACTCTGGCAATTTCTTCTCCAGGTCTTTCCCCAGATCAGCATTGGGAATACCCGCTACCGAGAGAGCGGCAAGGATGGCGAAGAATGTAAATGCCCTTTAATGGATAATTTGTCGGGTTCTGCTGCCATTGTGTCTGGGTAATATCAATTGACACGAATTGATATCCCGTAACTAAATCTCCTCCACTTCATATCTAGCTCGTCCATCCAGTCTGCTTGTTGTAAAGAACCCATGCTGTGGTGACACGCCGGTAACTGCATATTCGCTATGCAGATAGCATAATGTAAAGCTTCATAGTGAAGCAGCTATATAAATGGGCCAACAAGACATCCACCAGACCACCTTCCCTTAGCCCAGGTCCCTCCTCTTCCCCCTTCCCCACGTTAAATAACTTACGAAGGGAGGTGGTCCCTTTCTGCATGCGAAGCGGAGCTGAGCTTCGCTTCCATAAGAGAGCAGCGGCTGTTCATGGCTCTTTTCCCATCTGGGGTTCAATCGCTTTGCCGACGAGAAGGTGGTGAAATGCAACACTAAGACACCACCGCACGCGTCATACCTAAATCCGCTTTGCCTGGAAGTATAACTTGCCCTTTCCTCGAAAACCAATCGTGGCTTTTTCGAGTCATCGACACGATCTCATCCCGCGATACGGAAGGAGAGATAAGCAATAGTACACAATGATCGGTACGGATACCGATGCGGGGATAATCTGGAGTGCCGGCCTTCGAAGGGTAGTCTTCTGATAGACGATATTCGCAGCCTCTGAAGAGAGAGAAGATTTTGATCCAAGGAAGAGTAGCTGTTTCGAGTGGTAGTGTGCGCAGTCGGCAGTCTCGTTGCTTCCGATTAGCGACCGACAGCAGGGATTTCGACCTGAAGTAATACCGTGTACCTAACCGACAGATCGACAACGGCGAAGCCGTTGTTATTGGTAAGGCTTTACCCGACACTGAGGAAAATCGTATCCTCTCAAGTCTTCCTCACTTCCTTTGCCTCAGCGCTCAGTATCTTGAGTGCTCTCCGTCAGATTGTCCCTGAATTCCAGCAGACTGGATTTAGACTCCTTCGCCTGTGGAGGCCTTAGGAGTTCCGCCACCAGCCCACACATCCGCCGTGTAAAACATCCAAAGCCTGTACTAGCCAAATGCGGTTGACAGCAATTGGAGCTGTTTTTGAGTCTAGGACTTTGTTATCTTGACCACGGGCCATTGCCCTGACATCGTGCAAGGTATCTCGCACAATCGACACAGGACTGCTCACGTTGGAGCTAGCAGCGGTAACAGAGAACTTTGTTCTTTGACCCTACAGTAAAGATATTGCGCCTGAGAAGCTCATGCCGACTTCAGGCATAATTGCAATGTTGGCAAGACAGAGATTCCGAGCCACCGCCAGCGTATCCAAACCCAACCTCACGACAAGTAACAGTAGCTCCGAGAAGCTGTACTCAAGCAGATCCCTTCACCTGGTATAGTCAATAATGCAGAACAATCCAGTGGATACAATTAATTCGTGAAGCACCGTCTCAATTGGTAAAAGGGATAGAGAATGAATATAACATAGTATGGTTGTTATCATAATATAACCGTTTGATCTGGCGAACGAAAATATCTCGAAGATGGGGCCTGGGCCATGACGTCATCGGCTCGTTCCTCACAATTTTTCCTCCGCGGAGGTTTGGCTCAATCGCGCATTTTAAATCGACGACCATCAGTAGTTGGGCAGTCGTCAATCGCAAATAACGGGCAGTCATCTTCAAGTTTTGCTGATTTCTTACCATTTTCACATCAACACTCTTCGAAAAGGTAGATACTGCTTCATCTGCTACTTCATTATCAGCATTTCCGAGAATGTCGTCGTTCATCCCGAGAACGGTCTTCGAGATCGGGAATAGCATCCCGAAGACTTACTTTTTGGGCCATCACAAAGCAGGATTAAGTCAAATGAGGAATATGGTACAGGATGTTGATCTGGTGTTGGAATGTCGGGACTTCCGAGTGCCAGCAGTATCTATAAACCCGGTTTTTGAAGAGGCGTTAGGCGCGAAGCGTCGGTATATCATTTACACCAAACGAGACAAAGGTGGCAATTTGAAGCTCGAGAATCAGGTATGATTCGATGGATGTAGATTGGAGAAGATCATGCCTCACTTCATTCATTCTAACAGTAATTGAATATCTTTAGCGCAAAGAAAAATTGATTGAAAGATGGAATAAAGATTGTCCAGTCTACTTCATGTCGAAGATGAACAGAATATCCTGTATGCCACTAGTCAAGAAGCTCCGACTAGAACCTCGCGCACCCTCTGGCGCAAAAATCATGGTTGTCGGCATGCCTAATGTTGGCAAGTCAACGCTAATCAACTCATTGCGTGGCGCCGCGCTAAAAGTCGGGGCGAAAGCTGCCAAAGCCAAAGCCGCAAAAGTTGGCGATCAACCAGGCGTCACACGGTCCATTGGAGGCCCGATCAAAATCTTAGATGGCGGGAACAAGGGAAATATTTATGTTTACGATACACCTGGGGTTTTTGTCCCGTATATGCCCGACGCAGAGTCAATGTTGAAACTCGCCCTTTGCAATATCGTCAGGAGAGATCTCATCCCAATCACGATACTGGCCGACTATTTACTATTCCACTTCAACAAGTGGAACCCTCGAAAATATGCTGATTATGTCAAAAAACCAACAAATGATATACATGAATTTCTGGGCGACTTTGCTTTGCATAGTGGCTGTTTGGCGAAGGGAGGCCTTCCAGATAGGGAGGCTGCTGCGATCAAGTTCATCCAATGGTGGGAGGAGGGCAAGTTTGGAGGATTCATCTTCGACGACCCAGTTTCTTTCACTGCGGATCATAACAAAAAGATGATTGAGAAATATGGTGGAAGTTTGAATGAGGCATGGAAGAAGAAGAAGGCGGCAGACCAGGCGTTGAGGAGAGAGCAGTTGCTCGAAGAGAAAGAACGGTGGGAAACGGCACGAGCATCGACCAATCTCCTTGGATGAAGGGGACATATAACAGGTTTCATGTGGATTTTATACTTCAGACTCCTGTTTAGTGGAATGTACAATATGGATATAATCTCAGATCTGTCAGCTTACCAAGTTGCCATACATAATTTCACATTGATATTCATCATGCTGACCATAACGTGAAACAAAGACAACTACAATGCTGCTCATATACATCGACTATTGACTCCAACGCAACAAAGAGGGCGATACACCTATGTGAATGGTAGACCTAACCCAGCTTCTGCAGCAACCTCCTCCTCCTCCTATCAACGAGTTCTTCTTGAACCTCGGCCAGTGTTGGTAGTCTCCATTCGACACCATCCCCTTTGTCTCCGGGTAATGGTTCCCAGGTGTCTTTCTTCTCTGGCTGGTATTGATTTTTCATGTTTTCGAATGCTTCCTTCTCCTTTTGTACTTCATAAGCTAAAAGCTTCTCATCTTCTTCATCCGCACCGTAGCCGAAATATGCTGCATCGACGTGTTTCCGTAACATTTCATTCACTGCTGCTCGTGAAGCATCCTCATCCTCATTCTTAATATTCCTTCTAGTAGCCGCTTCAAACATCTCCTTAACACCAGGCAACTCTCGCGCACGTCCAAAATAACGATAACCCTTCCCACCGCCAGGAATTTCCCTACCCTCATCATCGTATATCCGCCCTCTGCCACGAGTGTAGTCTGGTCCTCCCAAGTTCCGTATCTGAAGTTCCCAAACCCATTTCTCCCTCATCAACTTATTGATCTCATCGTTGAGGTCACGGATTTGGAAGTCGCTCAAACTAGCATCTTGTATTCGCGATACTTTGCGCGATATCTCCTTCAGGACTTGACCGCGCCATTTCTCGCAGATAGGGATGGATGTAACTGATGTGATGTTTTTCGGACGACGGGTGCGTCCGACGTCAAGGATACCGAGATCAGCTGCTTGTGCCGCACGAAAGCGGAACAGCATGGACTGCGCCTTCTCGCTGTTTCGCGCCTGAATTAATCACAGAACTGTTAACATTTCGGATGGTCTCTTTTCCTTTTGCTGGAGAGTAATCCGTGATCTGACATACCATGACTGTCGTTGGCCTGCAGGGACAGAATCGCCACGGTGGGTTGGGTCAGAGATTGCTAAAATCACCGAAAGAACTGAGTGATTATCTCAACAGGAGAGGGTTGATAAGGGTCATAAACAACGATATCTCGCTATCAATAACGACATTAAGAACAATGGTGTATTGGCGAATGTTACACACAACCTTCGTCCCCAAAGCTTGGATCCAGTCGGCAGACACCGAACAGCTTGTCGGGGGTGATATGGTCTTGGCGTACGTAGCTAACGGAAGAAATGAGCCTTACGCGCAAAGAGCCTTCAAGACCACTAGGACATCGCTTGATGGTACCGTACAGTACTTCATGGTGCTTTGTGCAGGTAGACGATACAGATGATAAATCGACATGCAATTGAGGATCCATATATCGAACAATACAAAAACAAACTTAAACGACGATCATATCATGCTAGGTCTACAAAAATCCCTTCGTGTTGCTCACTTTCCGCTGGACTAATTCCCCATACACGGATCCGCCAAATGCACCGCTCTCTCGTCGGTTATTCCCCCATCGTTCAGCAAGGTCTTCCACTTGGCTGCGAGCAATTACACTGCCGATGACACTGCCTTTTTCTGTGCGTAGAGCTTTCCAGCCTTCTAGTTCTCGCTCCAAACGTAAGGACTTCTCCCGCTCTTCTCGGAGCTCCCTTTCCGCTCGGCGAGCCTGCAATTGATTTTCGGAGTCGCTTGACTGCAACTCGTCAATTGTCTGAAGCAGTCTCTCAATTTTGTCTCGAGACTTTGTGATGTCATCCGCCAGTTGTGCATTCGCTTTGTCCCGACGTTCAATCTGACTTTGCAGATCCTTGACCGTACGATCGACGTTACGCACTGACCGCTGCTCAGCCGTCCTTTTGTTTTCCATCTCTTCCAACTGCGTTTCTAGCTCCTGGATTCTTTTGTGCCAGAATCTGACATCCTGACTACCAGAGGAGTAGCCCTTTGTTTCCAGGTCAACGCATCTCAGTTGTATCTCCTTCAATTGTTTCTCGAGGTTTGCTTTATCCTTGAATAGCTGGGCACTAGCTTCACGCTCCGCAGCCCTTTCTTTCTGAATCTCCGCAGCTATCGCCTCAGCACGCCTCATCTTTCCGACAGCCGCACTTGCTAGATCTTCCTGTTCAGCAAGTCTAGTTTTGAGCTGCATCAATTCGTAGTCGATCACAGCTGCATTGCGTGTTGACGGGTTGTCAACACCAGCTAGATCAGCGAAACGATCATTGGCCTCGCCCAGACGGGTCTCAAGAGTACGCTTCTCTTTGAGCAAGGAGTCCCGCTCAGCAGAGATCTCATCCACTGAGGCACGAAGACTGCGGACCTGAGAAAGCAAAGACACCACCTTGCTCTGCGCTTCGTCGTGAGCCTTGACTGTTTCGTCTCTCGACTTCGACAGGTCTTGCAGGGCAATTTCAAGGCGTGATTTCTCCTTCGCCCACGTCGAGCTATTAAGAACCTCGTTATCCCATTTGGACCGAAGCTCGTCAAGCTCTGCTTGCAATCTAGCATTATCTTCACGGATATGGAGAACATTCTCGCGTTCAATTTCCAACTCGTTGTTGAGCGTAGAAAACTCCATTTGATACTTCTTCCGCGTCTGCTCCATAGATGTTTCTTTGTCTTCAATATCCATGGCTCGCTGAGTGCGATAATCCTCGAGTTCGCTTTGTAGGCGCCTTTTAGCTTGTAAGGCAGCTTCAAGATCTGCTGAAAGATCCTCCACCTTCTCTTCATTAGACCGGACCTGGCGCTGTAGGTCTTCAATTGTGCTTTCCATTTGCTTGCGCTCTGCCATGACCAATGCGCATGTGTCTTCAGCCTCTCTTGCTTGTGTTCTAGCGAACTGCTCTGCTCGAGTAGCTTTCAAAACTGCTATCTCAGCCTGCTCAAGCTTGTTGAAGTATTCATCTGCACGAGTCTTGTACAGACTGAGACTGGAAGCCAAATCGATCGACTTGGATTCCTCAGCATCGAGACGGATCTGCAGGTCCGAGAACTCCTGGAGAAGTTGATTTCGGCTTTCTGCATCATGTGCTTGCCTCTCCTTGATGTCCTTGAGTTCAGAGCGAGTGTCTCTCAGTTCAACCTCAAGGTTGGCCCTGAGTTGCTTCACGACGTCAAATTGAGATTTTGCCTGCGTCAGGTCAGCCAGGGCGGCTTGGTGTGTCTGAAGCAAAGACCGCCGAGACTGTTCTTGCGAGTTAATAAGTTGGTACAACTCCTCATGTGATTTCGCTTGTATATCACGCATCGAAATCTCTCCAGAGTGGATGCTCTTTTCAAGAGCAGAAACCTTCTGAGTGGAGTCGTCTAATTTCTCATGTAGGCGAATGTTCTCCTTCTCAAGCAGCTTCATTCGTCGGATCGACGGACTCTCATCCTCGTCCTGGTCTTTGCTTGGTGATGCCATATCAAGCTGATTCTGCAAATGACGATTCTGCATCTCAGACATCTGCAGTTTGTTCTGAAGCATCTCAAGCTCAGCGGCCAAGTCCATGCGCTTCTGATACGCGGTTGAGTCAACAGTTCTATCAGAGCGTGCGGAGTCAATGACACCAGCATTTAGTAGGCCACGGCGGTTGTTGGGCGTGGCCGGGTTGGAAAGTCGCTTGAAGGAGTCTGTGCCCTCAATACGTCCAACTTTCGTGGAAGGCAGTCGGTTTTGATCAATTTCGTTAAGAAGAGTCTTCTTCGATGCGTGATACTGCGCATCAAGTTCCTCAACCTCATCAGCATGGCGACGACGCATCTCAGCAAGTTGCGCTTCAGCGCGAGAACGTCTCTCTTCAGCAACGCGTACTGTGGTTTGCAGCTCAGAAAGCATCCCGTTAACATCCATATCAGTCGACTTAGGGACTGACACAGATTGCTCTGGCTGAATGTCTCCAAACGCATTGTCATCCGATTCGGTGTTGAAAATCTTCACAAGACTCATCAATTGCTGATGACAGGTCTCGAGTTCCTTATTAGCATGGTCAAGGGAGGTCTGCAATTGCCTGGTATTGGCTTGGGCCTGTGTACGGAGTTGTCTTTCCGTTTCCAGGTTTCTGTTCGCTTCCGCGAGCTGGATATTGATTGTAGATGATGCCTTTTCAGCTGTTCGAGCTGCCTTGTGCTCTCTCGCGATCTCATGATTCAAGTCTTCCAAGCTCAATGACAGTTTCTCTTTCTGTTTCTCAATGGAAGAGATTGTCAACTGTGAGTCATTGAGCTGGAGGCGAAGATCCTTGTTGCTTTCCTCAAGCCGTTGTTTTTCAGCTTGCAATTGTTGCACCTTTGCTCTTTGAGCGGCATCTGCTCGAGAATTGGACTTTGCAATGTCTAGATTTTTTTGCTGTATTTTGTTAAGTAAGGCACGATTATCGTTCTCCGAGGCAGCAAGTCTGCCTTTGATTGTTGTCAGCTCTCTTTCCAGACGCTCTTTATGCTGGTCATGTTGGATTTTGAAAACCTCCGATTCTGCCATGAGCCTGCGCAGGTCCTGAACCTGATGTGCAAGCTGCGCCCGTTCAGCTTCAATGTCCTCAATCTCCTTAGTCTTGGCAGCCAATTCTCTTCTCAGGCTAGCTTGTCTTTCACTAGCCTGCATAAGGAGCTTATTTTCGACATCTGTGACAGCATTGAGCTTCTCGTTTTCAAGGACAGTGTATCGCTCTCTCAACTTGATAAGCTCATTTTGGAGCTGTCTGCGGGCTTCTTCGGCAGCTTCGCGAGCCTCGGTAGCTCGGCGCAAAGCGTCCTGTTGCACGTACATCTCTTTCTCGATCACGACCTTTGACTCGTTCAGAGTATCATATGCTTCTTTGAGCTGCGCAAATTTATGCTCACCCAGCATCTGCACATCATCTCGCGATTGGCGTTCTCGGCTCAATTCCGCCTGAACCTTGTACAACTGGTCCTTCAAGTCCTGCACCTGCTCGTCAAGCATCTTCATAGTCTCCACTGCATCGTGATCTTGATTGACCTTGGCATCGAGGAGTTGTCTTGCATGATTCGCTTCACGCTCAAGATTAGCTTTCTCCACAAGCATAGCGTCCACTTTGGCTTGAGCATCGTAGAGACGGGACTGAACATCCTCATATCGACTTGTGAGATCGACGCGTTCTCTTTCAAGATCCTTAGTATGAGCCTCATAATTATCAATGTCGGTCCGAAGAACTGATAACTGGCTTTCCCTGTCACGAACAAGATCTTCGTATTTCTCAAGAGTGGTCGAAACCTCTGTCATCTCAGCGCGAACCCTTCTATTATCTTCAACGAGTTCTTTGATCTCCTTGCGAGCTGAATCAAGATCCTTCGTAGTTTCCATCAACTTGATGTCTAGGTCTTGGTCCGTCTTTATCAGCTCCTCTTCGAGTTCGTGAATCTTGTCCTCCCTAATTGCAACGTGGCTCTTTAAGAGCTCAATCTCTTGAATCAACTCCGTGAATTCCTCGTTACGCTGATTGCTGCCATCAGTGGCTTTCTTCAGGTGCTGGTCAAGCCTCTCAAGCTCGGCACTTGTTTCCTTTTTCTCCTTTTCAAGACGCGCGATGATATCGGCAGCTTCCGTGAGCTGTAACAGTCGTTCGTCCAGCTCTGCCTCCACCTTCTTCTTGCCACGCATGATCTGGTCCAGCTGGTCTTCCAAATCTTCCTGGTCGGCTATCGCCTCAGCAAGTTTATCACTCAATTCAACTTCACGCGCTTGCAGCCGCTTGAAAATTTCCTCCTTATCAAGCGCTAGAGCTCGCTCGCTCTCTAGGGTCTGCTGAACTTGTCTGATCACCGTCTCAGCTCTGCGCCTTTCCTCTTCCAGCTTTTGACGGTCAGCTACTTCCTTCTTTGCCCTTTCCTCCAGGACCTTGATTTGCTCGTCTCGTTCTTTGACTTCATTTGCAATACGGGTTCCACCCAGCAGCGGTCTCATTCTGTTATACAGGTTCCACCAGGGGGAGGCCTTGAGCCTTTGGTACAGCACGAGGTTTTGACGAATGATGTTCGCAGCTTCGGTCCGATATAATCTCTTGCTAGCACGTCGCCTGGCGATAACACCCCTAGATATAGATTGAAAACCTGTCATGATCTCTCGTATAAGTGTATCTCTCCGCTCTTCGAGTTCGGCCAACACGCCAGCACGGAAGAACATTTTAGTTAGACCAACTCGGTAGAACGAGGGATCTAGTCCCAGTTTCTGAACGATTAGCATTGCCGCACTCTGGCCATCGGTATGGCCCTTCGGCATTCCTCGACACAGCACCTCATAACGTTGTCTGAATTCTGAAAACGCAAGGCGATTGGGGAAACCTGTCCTGGCAATTCGGATACCTTCAAGAACACCATTGCATCGCAGTTGATCCAGCACAAGAGGTCCATTGAACAGCTTTGGTCGTTTCTTAGTGTTGGGCAGTATGCACCGCACGAAATGCGGGTGCGTCAGATGCAGCTGCGTCATGAGACTGGAGAGCTGTTCCTTGTGCCTTTGAGCAACAGTCCGGAATAGTCCCTTCTTGACACGACTCTTTGTGGCATTATGAGCATCCTCCGGATCGGCACAGTCCGCAAAGAGCATAGCTACATGCGGGTCCGTTGATTTCGATAGAAGTCGGGTCAAGTTCTCGCTAAGGGGATCTTTGTTCTTCTCCAGCCATCCTTCAGTCGAGTACTCAACCTCCGCAGCATAGTGCGTCAAGATGAAACCTTGGCTCAAGCGCGAAGCGCGATACTTTTCTGACTTGCGGTCCCAAAGGGAATGCAGCTTGTCAGTGAATGATCGATCTGTCGCCTTCGGCATAACAGAATCCTCATCAAGGCATGAAAATATACCAATTGGATCAGGCAATTCAATCAGATCAATTGTTGGCTGCAAGTCCTTGCCAAAGTCAATGAATTGCCAATCGATGCGTTCCTTGGCATACTCCTCTTGCTCGAGGACGAACATGTGATGATTGAAGAACTGTTGCAGTTTTTCGTTCGTATAGTTGATGCATAACTGTTCAAAGCTGTTATTTTCAAAAATCTCGAAGCCGGCGATGTCCAAAACGCCAATGAAATGAAAATCGTCGCCAGCTATATTGATCCTGTCGAGCTGGCCATTAATTCGGTTCACAAGGTCGCCAAAGCCACGCTCGTATATTGCCTTTGCAAGAGCATCGAGGGCAAGCGACACTTGCTCAGGCGTTTGGACTTTTTGCACCCATTCCCTTCCAGCCTTGACTTTAGGATGCAATAGCGACTTTACAAAAGGTGCTGACTCGATGCCTAATAAGTCGCAAGCGCTATCAACGAACATCTGTGCATCAGGGTTCAAAGCAGCCTGATCGGCCCGCAGACTTTCTTTGATGACCGTGACATTTCCCAGGTGTAGCACAGCAGCAACGGTCCTGAGTATAGCTTCTTTATCTCCTTGGGAGAAACCAATTACTTCAAATGCTTCCATGAGTGAATCCCACTCATCCTCGTCCGAGACGCCGTCAATCGTGTCGTTTCCATGACGTGTGTAGGTAAAGTCTTCAATCCCCAAACCATTCAGCCGTAATCGTTCTTTAAGCTGCCTATCTGCCCCACGGAGGACCTGATAGAAGACATGGTAGTTGCGTTCCTCGGTGTTAAACCGCACGACGCGGGATTTCTCAAACAAGTACCAGTCGATATGGGCACCACAGATTTGGCCTTGCCGAGAAAGTTGGATGCGAATGAACTTGCCGAAACGTGAGGAGTTATTGTTTCGAACGGTCTGAGCATTACCAAAAGCTTCCAGGATTGGATTTGCTTGGAGGATCTGCTGTGACAAATTCTCATACTGATTTGATGACGCAACGGCAGCAAGATATTGGATCACTTTCTTGGTATTCTCTGTCTTTCCAGCACCGGATTCACCCCTATTACGATAACATCAGCATCATAGGACGGATTGCCGGATACTAAGGTCAACTCACGTCACAAGGATACTCTGATTTTCACCTTCTTCAACAAGATTTCTGAACGCCAGATCTGCGACGGCGAATATGTGAGGTTTGGTATCCTCTCTGGTTTTTCCTTTGTACCGCTCAACGTACTCGTCCGTGTAGACAGGTAGAGGACAATAGGGATTCACAGTGACCAAGAAGAGGCCAGAGTATGTCTAGTATTGGACGTGAGAAACAGCGCGTACATGAATGATTGATCCGCTTCGAGGGAGACTCACGTAAATCAAGTTTGCCTTGTATCGTTCATGGAGATTGTGAATGACCGAACCTTCATTGAGATGAGTCAACTCGGCCATATCATCGGCTTTATCGAATTTGGCAGGATTGACTTTGTCGACACTGTCTGGATCGACTTCCCGTTGCTGTTCAACGTTAGCCATGCTATCGAATCCATGCAAGATTCATCGTGAACTCACCGAGCCATCGTCACATAGGACGAGCAACTGGCCATCCTCTGTTTCTTCCATCACTTCACCTCTAATAAAAGCATACTCTGGGTCCCGCAACCAAACATACCTTCTGCCAGAAAAGTCATTGTCACCTTCTTGGCTCTGAAGCGTATCCGCGGCCCTCCTGACCTCCTCATCTTTGATGAACTTCGGCGCAAAGGTGCTCGAATTCGTGCCGGTACTCTGGCGGTTTGATTTTGAAGAAGATTTGGCATGAAAAAGTGCCAGACCGCCAGCTCCTGAAGCTGAGGATATGCCAACACCACTAATTGTAGACGGGGCATTGGTACGGCCAGTTGATGAAGCGGTGATTGTGGATTCGCCTTCTGCAATACTTGACTGTAGCACCGTAGAACGGGGTTGAGAACCATGATGCGGCGGCTGAAGAGCCTCGGAACCAGTAGTTGAATCCTGAAAGGACATATTATTGACTGACCCACGTAAAAAGGGATTACTCTGTCGGAAAGAGCCTGAAAAACTGGACGGTGCCATAACTGAATAAGGCCATATATGCAATGCCACGACGGACAAATTGAATCGAAAATCTCGTCAAGCTATATCGGACAGCTAGAAAGCAAGATACAGCTGTCACGAAGAAAACGCCATCAATGCAAAGAACCAGAAAAGAAGAAAAAGACCAGAGACGAAAATACGAGCTCAACAGGCAGACAGGTCATAACAATTGACACCATGCCAGCTATGACGTCTAACAGAAACCAGGATCTACCGTGTAAGTGGCCGCAAGCTTCGATGCAGGCTGGGGGAGCTTGTTTATGTTTAGCTCAATTAGGTTAAGCGGGAAACGGGCGGGTATAAGCAGCATATAAGACTAACCGGAAATGGTACTTTATTCCGGTAGCACGGTTTCGGAGCGTTTCTCCGAGATCCGCGATTTCCTGAATCAAGATCCGCGACTTTTTGCAACTTCATCGAACGTCAATCATGACATTCCACCACCATCATACTTTCGATCACTAGGGAATGCGACAGTTCGAGGCAAGTTTGCTGCTATTCATGCGCGAGTCTTGCTTGTTTATGCTAGATAGTGCGACCATTAAATCGCGGTTGTGGCATTGTGCAAACCCTGAAATATTGAGCAAGAACCGCCAGAGACAACTCAATTCAACTCGACTTGCGTGTCTCACGATGAATGAATGAGGACCTCGTTTTGAATCTCGCCATCTGCTCATATTTTGCTCGAGAATAAAGAGAAAGCTTGTTTGAATCATGTCTGGCTTGCCTTCTGCACCCCCGTTTGGTGCCGTCCCCCCTGCTTATGGGGGACAACAATGGACGCCGACCTATCCTGCGAACGTGGCTGGACAGGCTCAGACCTTGAGCTCCTTTCCGCAACAGCAGAATTCTTTTTCTAATTCATACGCCATGCCGAATTCATCTTTCATACCTGGGTTAAACTCCCAACCGCCGCAGCCGTTAATGCCAGCACCTCCGTTTCCGTATTCTGCTCCTCCTCTACCATATCATGCTCCGCCAATTCCAACGGGGCCTGCTTCTCACCAGAATTTCCGCCAGCATCCTCCATCATTCATTCCACACGTTGCATCTCTCCCGCCGCCTCCTCCCATACCTGTCACTTCGGCGGGAGGCGTGCCTGGTCCTACTGTTCCCACGGGCCCTCGACGTTCTCAGCCTTCGAAGAAGCCGCATGGGAACAAAAACTTGTTCAAGGCGACAAAACCCGTTGCTGCAGTGAAGGCAAAGAGCATAGATGAGAGAGAGGAGGGCGAGCTTAGTGGTGATGAAGAGCACATAACATCTGTAACGGAAAATGCTGCCTATTTGAAGGAGCAAATTAACACGGACGGGGTGTCATTGTCCTACTCATCTAAGCCTCTAAGGGGTAAGAATGACGCCGACATGAGTCAGGGTCGGGATTGGACGCCGCGGACGCAGGTGAAGCTGCAAGCCCAAGAAGCTCTGCGAAGCTTGCATACACTCAATATCAAATACGGTGACATGGTCAAAGAAGGGGTTGATAAGGTGGTTTTGCGTCACCTATATGAAAACGCTGGCATTGAGGTTGTGCTAGAAGAGGAGCCCTTCAATCCTCCTTTGGCGCCTAAAGCGCTCCTAGTACCTCCCGTCACATCGTCTGTTGCAAAATCTCAGACAACGGTTGCGCCAGCGACTGATTTACCCGCAAAGCCCAGCACCATTGACAAAACTGTGGCATCTTCAGTTCCTGCTGCAACTGAGTCAGCTGTAAATAAGCCTATGGAGCGCAAGGACGTGATAGCACGTATGCTTGCACTCAAGTCTAAGAAGCATACCAGCACCTCAAATGGAGCTGCCATTGCAGCTACATCAACAGGAGGTGCACCACCTACTGAGACAGCAGTGTCGCTTCCTTCTTCAGTACCTGCTCAGTTGACCGCTCTGTTGCCAAAGGAGCCCAAGCAAAAGGAGGTCAACAAAGCGCAAACAGAACTTGCCAGGCAGCGCATAGAAGAATTGAAGAAAAGGGCGTCCGTGCCTAAAAGCGATGCTTCCGTAACAACGGCTGGCCTGGCATTATCGACTCCTGAACCAGAGAAGCCGCAGCAGACCCCCATTTCACTACCCACTGCTACCTCTACGCAGCTACCTTTGCGACCAGCTTCTTCTGCGCCTGAGCCTGAGCCTGAGCCTGTTCCTGCCGGTGTCGCAGCCACCAATCGAACATGCATTCCTGGTTTGTTCATGACCGCTGATGTCAAGACGTCTGCAGTACGTACCGAGTGTACTTCATTGCCACCATCCGCGCCGGATACATCTTTACCACCAAAACCACCTGTCATTGCGTCGGCGGCGTATGGGAAGCCCACCGATTCGTCAAATAGCGAGCCAACATCACCGTCACTCACAACGACGGCCCCAGCATCCGAGTATCTAGCTTCCTCACTGACTCCCGCATCGGTATGCCAATCAACAAGGAAGCGGCCTCGAGCCGTGGATTTCAATGAGGATACTTCCGAATCCCGACCAAAACGGCCGGCAGGTCTTGGTCCGCTCATGAATGTCCCTGAATACGAGCCCAAAGTCATCATTGACATCAGTGATGATGATCTGGATGATAACTTGGACTATGGTGACAATGTTGCCGTTGCGGATATCAGTGGTGGCACCTCATCTCGAGCATCCGCCATCGCCAGTGATGGTAGTGGAGATATAACATCTTACCATGCGAATCACCAAACTAACAACCATCATGTCAGCTCTGGCTCTGGCCCACCGTCACGCTCTAGCCCAATATCAGCAATCGGTTCAGGACCAAAGTCTGCAAAATCCGCGCCAGGGTCAGATACATATCTGAAGGAGCTGATGGAATTGAAGAAACGTATCGCAATGTTCGAGGAAAAGAAGAAAGAGAAAAAGGCCCAATTAACTGCCTCTGGAGAGACAACGCCCGCCTTGATTGAAAAGCAGTTTGCAGTGCCTGAGAATGTGACTCGTGAAGTAGTTCAAAGTAGTGAACAAACTCCGATTGATTCTGATGCCACAGTAAACTTAGGACCTGCCTCGGAAACGAAAACAGATGCGGCAAATGTTACTCCTTTAGCATCGATCACTGGTCCAGCAGACATCACTGGTAGCCAAGTCTCCAAACCATCCTCAGAGGCCTCACTCCCTAATAATCCAGAGGATTATCGCAAAAGCGTTTTGCGCAAAAAGGTCATCAGTTCCGGTCTCTCGGCCCTCAAGTCTCGTATCGCAGAGAACGAAAGACGACGTGCGGAGATGCGCAAGCAAGAGGAGGCATTGGCTGCTGAGATCCAAAAGGAGCGCGCTAGAGAGATGAGACTACTGGAGGAGTTGGAGGCATTAGAGCAGATCGCAACGTCAACAGAGCAAGCTCAAGCAACTTCTGAGTCAGCACCGACTATCGACTCTCACACCAGTCCTCAAGTCGATACGCATCAAGTCGAGCAGCGACTACTTGAGAATCAAAATAGGTGCGCTAGGGCATGTTCTGCAGACGGTGCGGACATTACGACAGTCGACCAACACGAAGAATTTGTGTCTACCAAGCAAACTGAGCAGCCTCACCACCACACCGCCAAGGCCGACTCACAGACTATCATACCCTCAGCTGTAGACAGTCTCATTCGCGAGAGTGGACCACCTCCTACACCCGCAGCGGCGCAGGCAGAAACAAGCAGCTCCGCCGATGAAAGAGCTGATCTTGATGATGAGTCTATGGAGGAGTCTTCTGGGGAAGGCTCAATTATGGATGAATCTGCTTCTATTGCGTCTGAAAATACTAAGAAGGCACAGTCTGATTATCATGCTCAGCTCCCTGTGGCGCCTATTTTTGAAAGAGAGGGATCCTACTCTCCTCCCGAGGAAGTCCGAGATATTCAGACTCAGGTTGCAGGAGCAGATAGTCAGGTTGTTGGCTTAGACGGAAAGCAAGCTGGTCATCAAGACGTTGACACAGGAGCAGGTGCCAATGCAGCTCTGGGTCACAATGTCTCGTCAAAGTCTACTGAGGTTGATATTGAAATGCAGGATAGTCCTCAATCTGCGCAGCAAACGCAAACGCCTGAAGACGTAGAAATGCAGGACGGTGATGCGTCCTCTCAATCTGACGGCTACGAGCCCGCCGATATAATGCCCGAGTCAGATGCAGCTATGACGGCTGAAAATGACAGTTACGAACCACCAGAACCTGAAGTTATTACTCAGGCTGTCCGTGCGGTGGATTCTGATACCGGCCATACAGCTGTGCTTTTATTGCAAAATCAGCAGCAAGCTCCAGGAGCAGCAGATGTGGATTTAGGTGGCGCGAAGCAAACATTTGATGAACTAACATGGACCCAGCAGTCAACCCCAAGTCCTTCCATACCAGCTGACACCCAGGTAGGTTCAATCCCAGTCTACATGTATGAATCAGTGAAGCAATTAATTTTAATATGCACGCAGGAACCGACGACCACATATGAACCGATATTTTATACACCATATGTCACTCCTTTATGCAATTTCCGAGCCTATCGCTTCCACCCTGACTTTTTGAACAGAGTCACCGGTGGATTCCGTTCATTGACATATAGCAACCAGATCGATCCCAACAAGGAGTTGTGCGGCTTTGAGCTATCTGGTGGTGTTTGTAACGACAAAACGTGTCAATATCAGCATCTTGCAGATATGGCTTTGAGCGGTGCGTGGACCACTGACATAAGGCCCGAGGAGCTGCCTAATCTTCCTCATTGACTTCACCATTCTCTATCGAAGATACACTGTCTTTTTTATGGTTTTTAGTGTCTCGAGGTTCTTCCAACTGACTCAGGTACCTAATCATCTTTCACAGACGAGAACATCCTTCTTCAACTTGGACACTACAGAGAGGGCAGAACTCACGAAGACAAAGAGAGATACGTTGACGGCTTGAAGACGATTGTCACGCAGATGCGCGAAAGCGGTGTCAAAGATTTCGAGACCGTTGCCAAGGGAATCACGGCATATCGTAGGCGGTTTCTACAAGATGACACTCGCGTCTTGACATTGTAGACCGTTTCAGGCCACGTGCCGTCATCTGGTGACTGTGCTCAACATCTCGCAGACCTTCCAGGTGAGCTACCAGGATTCTG
Source organism: Ascosphaera aggregata (assembly GCA_024244195.1). NCBI lineage: Eukaryota > Fungi > Ascomycota > Eurotiomycetes > Onygenales > Ascosphaeraceae > Ascosphaera > Ascosphaera aggregata. The sequence continues at coordinate 11,060 of JAGYHZ010000011.1, read as the reverse complement.
AGCCCTGAAAGTCATCCATTTCCTCCCCCCGCGTCTCTTTTTGAAGTTGGGTCTACGTTTCCACTTCCTATGCGCCTTGCACATGTGAAGTAGCGGCTATCAGGGTTTGCGTCGTGAGCAGGTCAGTCTGACGAAATTGGGCCCTGTGTTGCTGCTTTGGGCATAGTCCACGATTTAATTGGGCTTCGTTCTGCCTGATTCCGTCAAGGAACAGAAGGCAAGGCGTGTTGTATAGAAGGGATGCCAGAGCACCAAGAAAAGAATGACAAGAAACGTCCTATCTGGGCGTGACGAGGTGAAAGGAATATGTACGAGCAGCAAGTATCGTTGAAAAGAGAAAAGCGGTAGAAGCAAGAGAAAATGGGAACAGATGGTTCGAATAAATATAGGAAGGGGAACCAAGAAAGAGCACACCTATTCTTCGTCATGATCGGTGATCATGACATAGGATTACAGCACGTTCGTGCTTTAACATTCAGCGGCATGGGCCGCTGGCATTTGCTTCGGAGCAGCGCACCTCGCGCGGGCTCTTATGTTTGTTTTTTTGTTCTCCCTTTACACTCGTTTGGCGCATTTCCAGTAGTCAAAAAACATCATTTGGTTTTATCAGCACCATTCCTTCGTTTTTTGTAGTCTCTTATCTTATTCAATACCTTATGGATTCATGCCTTTCCTATTAAGATGTGAGTTACGCCTGCCGATTTCTGCAGAGGGAAGATCTTTCTAGTAGAAAGATGGGAAAAAAAGAAACCTACAAACGGTTCGAACTTTTTGATGCCAGGCTTTCATGACAGGGTGTCTCTATAATACAATATGCCGCTTGTATTCTCGCTTGCAGAGGGATTATCTGCAAATAATCTCGCTTTCATGCTCGCACGGAGGGCTGGGGCGGTCTTAGTACCTTCAACCTTAATCGTGTCAATTCGAAGAAAGCCGTCGTTGCACGTCTTGACGAAGATTGGCTGGTTTCCATCAAATATGCCGTCGCTACCACCAGTGACCAGCGAGAATGGGAGACCAGGTGATAAGTCTTTCTCCGTCTTCCCCAGTTGTTTTAGGGCGTTAAGTATTCGATCTTCGTCTTTGATACCACTTGGTCTCAACGACTCGAATATGACTCTGGTTTTCTTCAACGAACCATTCTGCTCCCTTGATGGGGCCGACGCAAATGACCATAAGGGCCCGAGCACGCGCTTCCGGCGCTCGATAATAGCACTTGTCCACTGCGCCCAATTGACGTGCATATCTTCCTTGTGGATCTTGGGTGCATGCCTCAGAGACCCATCAGGTCTATCTGACCAAGAAGCAACAGGTTTTAATGGCGGGACAAATATACGATTGCGGATAGCTGCAACAAGCATTTCCGCTCCTTTAATGGACACAAGGTCTGTCAGTGTTTGAAGCTCGCATTCATCAGGGTTGGGGATTTCGAAAGCGTCTTGATCGAGAATCACTCCATGATCAAAACGTTCCGGGTGTAATGTCTGCAGCGAGACTCCAGTTCTCCTTTCGCCGTGGAGTAGTGTATGATGTAGTGGTGCAGGGCCACGGAAGCTATGAAACCGAATGGGGTTCAGTATCCCTCATCCAACATCAATTGAGACAAGAGCTCAATGGTCATGATTTCTCGACATACTCTGGCAACAGCGAGGGATGTAAGTTCAATCCGCCATACTTGGCGGCATTGATCAGTCTTTTAGGGACGAGTAATCCGAAAGAGACGGCAATAATCATATTGAACGGGTTTGGTGGCTGGAACCGCAGGTCAGTTTGCCTGGTAATGATGTTGTTGATGATGATGAAAATGATAATTGGGCATTCGCCCATCAGTCTCAACTCACAGTCCAGCCTGTGAAAGTGTCAACATCATGAATTGGCAGAGACAGGTCCCTAGCCACTGCCTTGATAGGAACTGGGGTAACAAATGTCAGCGAAAATGCCTAATACCACAGAGAGCAGAACCGGTCTAAGCCATATTGTACACTACCTTCTCTGATTTTCTTCAGCTTAGCTCCAACCCTCTTTGGAGGCCTGCAGATGATATCAATTGTCTGGATCGTATCTGGAGATCTCATACGCTCTCCCTGTAGTGCGCACAAGGCATTGATACTGAACTGATCAGAACCGCAGAACAAGATGCGCAATGGATCAGAGAAGGACTTGGTGGCTGAACAGTATCTTCGTGAATTGCAAGATCTGATCGACTCTATTTGAAACGTCCGCCGAAGCTGCACCAGATTCTTCAGACCCGGCCGGACCAAGAATGCCATGGAGAAGGCAGAGTAAGAACTTGGTGTATGACTACCCAGCTGTTTTGCATTGGTGATATCTTATGCATTGATCGAGGAAAGATGACCGATTACCGATGATTGATGATTGATGGTAATGATATAAATCCTGGGCGCATCTAGACCACAAGAAATCTGGTCGTACCTAGTAGACGACTACGAATACGTTGTGAAGTTTTGACAAGCCAAAATAAACAGAATAAAATAGAGTATCATAACTTGACATAATAGCTTGGGTCAACGATATCTGTCAAAAGTGATAGATACTTCACGTTTTTCTGGCGATTATTGTCATTCATGCATCAACTCAAATAAGAAAAGCCCTGTATATATGGTTGTGGTAGTATCGCAGATAAATATGCAACAGAGAAGGGCGAAGTAGTATATAGTAATATCAAGGCGAGAAATGAAAACATGAAGAATGATGAGGGAAAAGTCACGAAACCGCAGGCGAAAGTCCATAAGACACCGAGCTCATTATTGAAAGAAGTTGGTTAGTCCTTTTACTTTTTCTTTTTTCTTCTGTGTAGAAGTCCCATTCCCAACCTCTTATGCGCATTACTCCTTAATGGCATACTCCCTCCTGAACAAATCATCAACCTTCGTGAGATAGTAAGTATTAGGCGACAATGTCTCCACGCCACCCTGGGGAGTGAAATCCTTCTTAAGGTGAGCATGCTCACGCATCAAGCACATCTGGTCATATACCTCGGGAGCGACAACACGTCTCTCGTCCAACCTCTTGTGTAGGTCAACCTTCTTAGCCATCTCAGAGACATCCCCTATGACCTTGAAGCTGAACAACGAGGCAGCCAAGCCAGAACCGTAGGAGAATACACCTACTCGCTTAGGGACACCCTCGAAGCTGACATTGGTGATGAGAGAAACCAAGCTGGCGTAAACACTAGCGGAGTACATGTTACCGCACATGGTAGGGACCTGGATGGAGGGTTGGACACGCTCGTTGAAACGCTTCTTAGATAAAGCCATGAAAGCCTTCTCAATGTTGCGATCACTGAGGCTAGCCTCGTAAGCAATCTCTCGAAGCTCGGAGGGAACCTCGGCGAAGAGCGGATTCGTCGGGTCGGCAAGAAAGTCGTTGTAGAGCATGCGAGCATAGGATTTAGCGACGAGTTTGCATGTTGGGGCATGGAAGATGACGTGATCGAACTTGTCGAGAGCAGTCTCTGGCTGAGCAACAGCACCCTCTTCCTTGTGCACACCATTTGTGCCATTTGATCTGGTGGCAATCGCCTTCTCCCGCTCGTTGTAAGCCCTGTAGCAAGCATCGACAGCCTGGGTGTAGCACTTGATGGAGAAGTGACCATCGACATAGGGATACTCGCTCGTGAGATCGGGCTTGTAGAAGTCATAAACGTGATTCATATACGAACCTCTCAAGCCTGGCTCGAATACAATAGGAGCATCGGGACCAATCAACATGGCTACACAGCCAGCACCGCCGGTAGGACGTGCATTGCCCTTGCCGTACAAGGCGATATCACCAGTAACGACGATACCGTCACGGCCATCCCATGCGGAGGACTCAAGCCAGTTCAAAGTATTAAAGAGGGCATTGGTACCACCGTAGCAGGCATTCACAGTATCAACGCCTTCGATATTAGTGTTTTCGGAGGGAGCGAAGAGTTGCATCAAGACGGACTTGACGGACTTGGACTTATCGAGGAGAGTCTCCGTGCCAACCTCGAGACGACCGATGCTTTTGGGATCAATAGAATATTTTCGGAGAAGAGATGAAGTTGTGGTAAGAGCCATGGAGTAGATATCTATGCGAATATGCATTAGCCGGTGCTTTTTTTTCCTCCCTTCTTCCTCCTTCTTCTTTCCTCCTCCTCCTCCTCCTCCTCCTCCTTTTCTTCATCATTTTCCTCTGTTCTACCCTCAGCACGCCGTCACTATAACAATCTCACCTTCTCGATCATCGCAAAAGCTCATTCTGGTCTGGCCCAGACCAATTGTGTACTTCCCCTGAGAGACGCCATCGAACTTCTCGAGCTCTGCTTGATCGACACACTGTTATGACTCTGGGTTAGCATGAGCTATATAAACAGCAGGATGTGCAATTCGTCTGCTTTATCTTCTTTCTAGTCATATAATCCTCTTACCTGAGATGGAAAATAGATCTCAATGGCCTTGATACCAATATTCGTGGGGCGCGCAGACGACATGATTGCGACTATATAGTGCGACGAGATATAAAAATGGGATGAATGATCAGACTGATGCTGCAGCAAATACTATGTCAATATTGGCTCTTCATGTGAGCTCGCAAGTAGGAAAAAACAACAATCCAGAAAGGCCAGAAAAGAATCCATTACAAATTGAGGCAGAGAGGATCCAAGACTTCTTGAGCTAACCTGGCAGCGGTGGCAATGCAAAATGGAATCACAATGGCACGACTATGACGGGAGATGATAAATAGAAAAGAAGAAACATGAAAAGAAAAAATGAAAACAAGAAAGGATCAAATCCTCGGCATGAACAAAACAAAACAAAAAAAAGAAAAAAAGAATAAAAAAAAAACACAAAAAAACAGCAGGCTGAGGGAATCGCAGGAACTCACTCCCTGGCCGATGCCGGCTACCTCAAGAGAGATTGCCCCGAACCACTTCCACTTACCTGGCTGGCTGGCTGGATGGTTGGCTACGGGTGGGCTCCACGACCTTGGCAGGTAATTTCGTGATTGTGAATGAATATGGGAGGACAGACGACGGCTTATTGCTGAAGATACAATGTTGAGTGATAGCAGAAGAGCAGTGATGACGGGCTTGTTCCAGCTCTTCAATTATACTCATTTGAAGCGAGGGACGGAAGGGATGCTACTGAATTGATGTTCTCTGTGTGATGGGCAGGGCATATCAGCTTCTTTTATACGGTGATACTACTACGACAACTATGCTTTGCGCACGGTGGGGAGAATGATGCCCCTCGATATCATAATCGCATCTCAGCAAGCCGCACGAAGGGAAGAATCAAGAGGAAGTTCGAATACAGTTGCTGCACCACCTCTCCCCCCCTTTCCCCTCCCCCCTGCTGCTGCTTCCGCAGTGCGTTTCAGTGTCGTTAGCCCAGCCAGGTACGGGAAGGAATACTTCTTAGTTAAGCCTGTGAAAATCAGCCGTTGACCGTCCGGGACCGTCTTCCTCCAAGCTACGCCTTCTTCCTTGATGGTCCTAGCTTGGGGTTGCCGAAAAAAGACTGAGAAGATCGACGGGAAGACAGCTAAAACAACTGAGCTGCTGCATCGAAGTGGACTGGCTGTTGAATGCTGGGTACCGGATGCTGAATGCTACCCAATCCTATCCTACCGCTGTTCCCGCCTTCTTGTTGATTGATGGCCACGACTGCGAACAATTAACCAGCTCTGCATCTTTAATCCGTCTTTCCTCTCTCTCTTCCACTCTCTCTCTTCCTGATTCCCAATCTCTAAGCATTGACCTCTCATTGCTGAAGATCGTCTTGACCCGCTGCGGTAATCGCGTCCATGTTATCCTGCTGCCTGGGTTGTATCGACGATCATCATCACTCTTGTTTTCACCTGGCCGGAGAAAGATTGGCGGCAGCCATGATTAATTTCATTCGGTGCAGGACAGGCCTACTTTACAAGATAATACCCCTGTGGTGGACCTATCTCTTCGGATCAGATAACTTTGTTTGTCTTTGGTTTTTTGGTCTCCCATACCCAGCACTTTGGTACCCATTGTTTCTACCGGTCTGCCTACGGCGCGCTGTGGTGGGAAAAGAAGATGAGCGATGAAAAGAGTGAGAAGTGGGGAAAAGTCCAAGCGTTGAGGCAGGTACTTGATGCAGGATATGTCATTGCGAATTGATTATGAAGCAATGTGAAACAAGGGCAAAAAAAAAACAAATTATTTGGGCTTTATGATATCTGCCAGAAAGCTTCCAAATGATTTGTTCAATGCTGGTATGAATCAGATGCTGTTTATAGATTATAATACACTAATCAGTCGACTGCATGCAGCTGCATCACGCGTAAAAAGACGATTAAGACGTGTGGACAACAAACACCAGGACGATGTGATATAGTTCCAAATTTTCAGATTTTCGCTCAAGCCCTAATAAGCTCAACGCTGTCACCATTCACCCATAGATGTAATAGCCGTTCAGGAAGCATTCCCATTGGGACGACTTCCAAGTAACGGCGTCCTCTCATTCTCCTGTCGCCCCAATGCAGAAAACGTCTCAGGTATGACCTCGCTCTGAAAACTCCTCGCAGTAGCCTGTGCTTCGGGCTGACTCTGCTGTCTCTGTTTAATCTTGACATTACCGTATTTCGTAGACTTCGGATTGAGAGCATTATTGAGCGGTTGCGGAGTTGGCCATGCTTCGGTGGTGGCACCGGCAGAGAACGCACGGCGCAAACGTAGGTTCTTCGCGAATGTGCTGAATCCGCGCGAGAGACGGGTCGCGCGAGCTTCCACTTCTGGATGGATGGATGTTTGGGATGGGGAGACTGGCTTGCGACGCACTCGGCTGGTGTTATCAATGAAGATATCAGATTCATCGATGATTTCTCTATCAAGAAAAAGGAAGAAGCGGTTAGTAGAATGGTAAGGATTAGTGGAAATTGGTAAGGTATCAACATACTCGCCAATCAATTCCTCAATGACATCTTCCAATGTGACAACTCCAACCGCGCCAGTGCTTTTTGCCGGATCCGTGGATACCAGCACCATGTGTGACTGTCCTTCCTGGAAATAGTTCAAAATATCGAGACAACTCGTCTCCGGTTTTGTCTCTGGTAGTGTAGCCAGGGCGAACTCCTTTACTTGCATCGCATCCTCTGGATCGTATGTAATCAGGGTTTTAACCAAAAGCATTCCCTCAAAATCTAACGGGTTATCGACGCTATGAATTGGCACGCGAGAATACCCCGCAGATAGAATATGATCCATAGTCTTCTCATCCAAGACCGCATCACGGGAAAGCGTGAAAACGTATTTCATAGGCGTCATAATGCTACCCACAGTCTTGTCCTTCAACTCCAAAACCGACTGGATGATGGTAACCTCATCCTGATTCAGCCGCTCTGCTTGCTGCTGTCCCAATGCCTTATGAAGTGTGATCAAAGTCTTAAGTCCTGCCTTCTTATAAAGCGTACCATGATCTTCGCCGAGAAGGTGATCGAGTAGTTTCGCGGTCGGATAAGCGACAGGGGCGAACAGATACATCAAAATCAGGACAACTGGCGCTAGCGAGGCCCCAATTGCAAGACCGTATCTGACACAGACGGACTGAGGAATCACCTCGCCGAAGATGACTGCGTATATCCGAGTTCTCGGTTAGCCATTAAGCTCCCAGTGATTCCAAAGCAGAGAAAAGCAGCCACTCACCAATAAGCACTGTACTACCTACGACGGCAAGCCAGCCCCCGCCGAGAGACCTATCCAGGACAATAGGAAGCGCTTCATTGACAACAACATTGCCTAACAATAAAGTCACCAGTACCCAATGCTTGCCTCTTGCTAACAATCTGAGGACTGTACTCGCCTGTCTCTGCTCGTAAGGCTCCCCAGACTTCGCAATAACTTGGAGGTTAACAGAATCTTGACCCATAAGTCTGTAGGCTCAAAAAGCATCAACGTCAGTCATGATCTGCCTAATACGTGGCGCACTGCACTTCCACTTGCGTCGTGCTTAACGGAACCCAGAAAGTTGAATACAACATACGCTATAGTCAAGCCAGCGAAACATCCTCCAACAAGCACCAGTACAGCAGCGACACTGATGTCCACGTAAAAGGTTGCGCCAGTATCTCGTGGTGAGACGCCGACGGAATCAACATTCTGAGTCTCAAGCGATGGTAAAGGTGATGAAAGCAATTTAGGTATCGAAGACAGGATGACGATATACAATCTAAGAAACGACAGTGAAGAAGGCCGTATTCCGGGCATGTTGCGGTATCAGCTCGCTGTGGAGTAACCCTCCTCTGTAGAGAGTAGAGGGTGAAAATGTATTTGTGATCACGGTGCCTCCCCTCCTTCCCCGGCCGATGATAAAAGACTTCAAGTTGTGCGATATCCGGAGTACAAGGCTCTGGAGAGGTATCGGACCTACACGGATGGTATACGCGCGCCGAAGAGATCGCAGTCCAATTTTTACCCCCAACGCCGACGGTAGAGACACACTCTGTTCGTGTTCCGGGTCAGCGTAATGCGTCCTGTCCAATAATGATAGTAAAAGGAGCAGTTCGTATATAGCGCAGGCAAGGGAAGCCAAGTCGCGAAGAATGGCAAGAAGCAGACCTAGGCGACAACGGGTCCCATGTCCCTTAATATTGCGACCAAGGTCGAGCTAGCAGGTTCTTGGCACCACGTTGTCCATAACGCAAGCGTAAGTGGTCAGAAAAGACCTGATGCCGATCAGACAATCGCCGCTTGCCACCGAATAGGCAGGTTTCAATTGCGGTGACATAGGCGACTGTGCGGATGCATGGCCTTGCATTGTTCAAGTGACCCGTGGGTTTTCAGCATGATCTCAGGTCCTCAGGATAGTACAACAGATTCATTCTTCATGAACCCCGAAGTGAATTGCCGTTAGCACTGACAGGGCGCATGATGCAATTCGCGTACTGCTTTGCCACGAGAGCAAAGGAGGCAACGACAGTCAAAGCTCTCCACGCTATTCTCGTATATCTTTCCATATGCTTCCTGCAGCCAGTAAACATTCGTAGGCTATTTGAATCTGTCATAGGGATTCTCATTCTGAAGACGATGCATCCGAAGACGCCTATCCAAGGCACAGACAAGACATCCATCTCTGGCTTGTAGTTTTCGGCACTGAGGGCGAGATTTGATTGGCAACCGCAGACATCCAGAAAAGAAAAAAAGTCAGATTGATACTATATGCCCAAGGGCAAATTCACGAACGATGGCAGTAAGACGAGGATAGCTCCAGTTAGCAGTGCAGCGAGATCATCATTATTTTAGACTATGCATCTGTCATTGCTGTGATAGTCAGACGACGATAATCAGCATCGTCGTTGGTATCATTGACTGGAGGGGGGACGAGAAAATCAAGAAGACTGGTTTCTCGCAAATTTGATTCTGGCATCAAATCTGAATTCTTCAGAGCCTTTTCACGACGGCACCAATTCGATATTGCCTGTTAATGATTGAGAAAAATGGCTATTGCAGCTGAAAAAAGCAATGGGAAACAGATATACAAGAATCTGATACTGGCTGGCGCGAAGAAGCCATCGAAGAAACGAAAACGGGACGATCATAAGAGTGGTGCTGCTATAAGGAGGAGCCTCAAACAGGCCGTATCGACTCCTTCTAAAGGCAACCTCGAAGATCATGGCGTTGAAGAGGATGAATTGGCAACTTCTTCAAAGGGAGTGAAGCGCAGTAAACAAGACAAGAAAGGAGACAGGGTTAGGCAGGATGTCGTTGATAAGGGTGTATCATCAAGACCTGCAGCTTCAGGGTCACTCAAAGCCAAAGCTGAAGCTCTTGCTCTTGTTCGAAAAGGCCTTCCTATCTTTTCTTACGCAGATGAAATAAGAGCAAACCTCAAAAAGACAGATGTTATGCTGTTGATTGGTGAGACTGGCAGTGGAAAGTCTACACAAATCCCTCAATTCATCGTCGATGAAAATTGGTGTCGTCCTGTCACAGTTCGTGTACCTTCATCAGGCAAAAGGCAGTCCGTGAAGGATGTTGAACTAAAAGAAGTCGACACTCCCACTACGGAGATACAGAGGCAGAAGAGCAGCAAGGAAATGGAAAATAAGGCTGGTGGCACTACTGTCGAGAAGTGCATAGGGGGTTGCATAGCCATCACCCAACCCCGTCGAGTCGCTGCCATTTCCCTTGCTAGACGTGTTGCAGAGGAAGTCGGCACTCCATTAGGCTCATCATCGTCTGCTAGTCAAGTTGGATACTCAGTCCGTTTTGATACCTCTGTCTCACAATCTACGCGGATCAAGTATTTGACAGAGGGTATGCTGTTGCAGGAAATGCTGGGCGATCCGTGGCTATCAAAATACAGCGCTGTGGTGGTTGATGAAGTTCACGAAAGAGGCGTCAATGTTGATGTCATTCTTGGCTTCCTAAGGAATATCGTCTCAGACCCTGTCAAAGAGGGGAGAGGAGGGGTTCCGCTCAAAGTTGTCGTTATGAGTGCTACTGCAGACATGGAAAGTTTGACTGATTTCTTCGCCCAGGGTCTTCGCGAAAAGAAGGTGGTTGAGGATCAGGGGAAGAGCAACGACTCATCAAGGAATCAGGCAATTGATGGCACCTCCTCGGACATCTCAGTCTGTCACGTCAAGGGTCGACAGTACCCAGTCAAGACGATCTATACACCGCAGCCCGTCTCTGACTTCGTTGATGCAGCACTCAGAACTATCTTTCAAATTCACATGAAAGAGCCCTTGCCAGGAGACATCCTCGTTTTTTTGACGGGCCAAGAAACAGTCGAAGCTTTGGAAGCATTGGTAAATGAATATGCCACCGGGATTGACAAGGCTTTGCCTAGGGTGCAAGTGCTTCCGCTATTTGCTGCCCTACCTCAAACCGCTCAGCAACGCGTGTTTCAACCAGCTCCGCCACGCACGAGGAAGGTTATTTTGGCTACGAACATTGCAGAGACTTCCGTTACAGTTCCAGGTGTCAGACATGTTGTTGACTGTGGTAAGGCCAAAATGAAGCAGTTCCGAACTCGTTTGGGACTTGATTCCCTCCTGGTCAAACCGATTTCCAAATCTGCCGCTATCCAGCGAAAAGG
>JAGYHZ010000109.1:0-17356 GCA_024244195.1 Ascosphaera aggregata | reverse complement strand
TCGAGGGAACCTCGTTTAGAGGGAAGCAAGTCTCCCGCCAATGATCCGGCCGCCGCTGCGGGTACGTCTTGCGATTGTTCGCAATGGGCTTTTTTCCGGATTACACTAACGCTCTGACATGATTTTTACAGCCGCTGCTGCTGCGAGAATTAATGCGCAAATACACGCGAAACAAGCTTCGGAGCCTTCGACAGCTAGAGCTGTGAGTGCTTTAGACTTCATTTGCTTTACCGGTCCTATGCTAACCCTCGTGTGACAGGCGGGTGCTTCTGGATCACCTACCGGCACTCAAGGTGCAGGTAGTCTTAACAAGGAGATTTATGTTGAAGATGGCGATTATATCAAAGATATTGAAGTCAACGATTTGAGAAACCGTTATACGCTGACTAAAGGATCGACTCAAAAAATGGTAAATACTCCTGTTATGTCTACTGATTATGTTCAGGCGCTCCATCTCTTCCCTCCGAGCACCCGCTCTACCTTTCATGTGGACAGCGTTGCCGTCTGACCAAACCTGCATTCTGCAACGTTGATGACTGAGACTCACTCATTTGCTCGATCATCTGCAGATGAGGATGCCTCTCTGGAACCTGCTGACATCCGCTGCCTAATTTTCTAGATTAAAGATGAGACTGGCGCCGGTACGAGTTTTCTCATGATTATTTATATTTGATGTTTTGACTTGCTAGGAAACCAAGCTTATCAGTTTATCAAGATGTCACAACCCGCGGAAGCTATTTGCCAGATAAGAGCATGGCTACGCCAACGGTAAGTTTGAGATTCATTGAACGTTTCGAATATTCGGAAAGTGCAGCACTGACGTCAATCCTTCAGAACCCGCCACTGTACCTCCATGTCACGAGTACAACCAAGGAAGGCCTTGAGAAGGCCGTAGCCAGAATCGAAGAATTGATGAAGCAGGAACTTCCCAACCTTGTCGACGAGAGGAGATTCCGTCGCCGTGAGCCAGAACCGATTGAACGCGATGAGTTTGGAAGGCGCAAATGGCCCGAAGAGAAGATACCTGTTGATTTAGAGCCTATACCTGGATTCAATCTTCGTGCTCAAGTTGTTGGTCAGGGGGGCGCCTATGTCAAACACATTCAGCAAGAGACCCGATGCCGAGTACAAATTAAAGGTCGCGGTTCTGGATTCGTCGAGCACTCCACTGGTCGTGAGAGTGACGAGCCAATGTACCTCCATGTTGCGGGACCTGATCCCAAGGATGTCCAGGCCGCTAAGGAGCTCTGCGAGGATCTTTTGGCCAATGTAAAAGAGCAGTATGAGCGCTTCAAGGAGGCTCCTCCACCGCAAAGAAGTTATGGCCATCACGGCGGCTATGGACACCGCGATCGTCACAGCAATTACGGGGGTTATGGCGGCGGATATGGAGGTGGTTATAATGGAGGGCATCATCAGTCGCACCAACAGCATCAGCAGCCACATCACCATCCACAAACTTCTGTGGCTTCACCTACAGCTTCAACCACCACTCATGGAGTCGCCGCTAGTGCCGCAAGCCCTTCTGCGGCTCCCGCAGCTACCGCCGCTGATTACTCTCAATACGCTCAATACTATGGCGGCGCAGATCCATATGCCATGTATGGAGGGTATCAGAATTATCTTGCAGCCTATCAACAGTATTACCAGCAGGCTGCTCAGGCACAGCAACAACAACAGCAGCAACAACAGAGTGCTGGCTCTACCAGTGATGCACCGCCACCTCCTCCTCCTTCTGGATCACCGCCACCTCCTCCACCTCCATCAGGTGGCTATAATGCCGTATGTCTTTGACCTTGACGACATGAACATTCAGCGGCCGTTATATCTGACTCTTGTCTCCTCGCATAGGCCCCTCCACCACCACCTGGCGTCTAATTATATGCGCCTGCACAGCCAAGTTCAACCAGGTGGTTTCAGATATACGGTCCGTCAGTGGCTGTACTGAATCTCTATGGAAGTTTTGGTGTGTATCATTATTGATGTGCTGCTATCCTTACCACCACAGGACTTTCATCTCGTTTAGATATCCGTCATGTCCATCATATCTGAGGGCAGCTTGCAAATGTATCTGACTTAACTAGATTTACCCGGATTGACTAAACGTACTGGCTTTTTGTCCTTCTGTGTGCAGTGCACTGCTTCTCCAATGGATTCATATAGCGCCTAAATACAGGGTGCGTACGCCGATCGAGAAGCTAGACAAACTCCAAATGCACTTGCACTTGTATCGGGGCGTCCGAAATTCCCCGCAGATCTTTATATCGATTGCCATGCCCACCCCGATTCAAGCGAGACCTTATCAGTGGGAATTTTTAATACCCCGACAATGGACATAGTTACTAGGAAGAGATATAGTCTCGAGAGAAATACCTTTGCGCCTTGCCATGGCAAGTTTTAGCTTTGGCGAAAACTTGGGAAACCGGTTACGATAGCTTCTTTTTAGAGTGAAACCGTTGCAGAATTATTTTCAGAAATGGATACTCGCGTGTGTGCGCGCGCACGCTATAGCATCGTAACAGCTAGTACTCGACCAACAAGCCCTCAGTGGAGTGGTTATCGTTCATCCCGCGTTGAGCGTTTTCTTTTTCCAGTTCGTTGAATCCATTGCTTTAGCGCAGTCATATGAATTGAACATCCGAGGCATATATCCCTCGGTTGCTGCTCGCGGCACACGTTTGCCCCATAGTACGGCTTGAGGATTCCTGGTGGTCGGTGAGGTCTAGACTCGGCTACGGGAGCACCCTCTCCAGGGCGGTGATGCGAGTACAGTAGCATCATCATATTCGCCTCAACATTGCCAGAGACATTGCCAGAACTTCCAGCTGGAATCCAAGGAGGTAAATGATAACAGGCGGCATTCACAAGCATGAGCATAAACAGACGAGGTCGCCCCGCGTTTTGCGCGTGAAAATATAACCCAGGCAGAACCGATCGGCTGCAGAAGCTTCTGAGACTCCTACAACCCCCTCCTCGATATGTTGGCAAAAGCGTGAGCCCCGCCGTATCGATTCCTGGTTCACCCACATGTCCGCCCCTCCCGGGGACATACCGCAACGGAATTGAGGAGTTTGCACAGCAGGTGAAGCGCTTATATCAACAACCCACTGGAGCAGATTTGTATGTTGTGCAAGAAATCTCCTTCAAACCGTGCAATCCACTAAGGACTTCATTTCCGCCACATTTCTTTAATTCCTCGTGGCTGCAGAAATGTGGGAAATAGTTGTTCTCGTTGAATGCAGCGTTTTTTTACCCGTGCTTTTTTTATTCCTTTCTTTGATGAGCATCTGCAACTAATGATCGCTCTTTATATGTGCTCCACTACGCCAATCCGATACATTATTACAGGCAGAAGAACGAAGCTCTAGAAGCGTCAACGTAGTACGTAGGAGAGGCGGTTGCAACAGGTGCCAAGTCTTAATGACCAGCAGGAGGAAATTAGAAAACGTTTTTTTCTACTTAAATGATTGATGGGCGAAATTTGTGGATTTTAGGGAAAAAACGAGATATTAATGATCGGACTACTTGTATAACGTTACTAATTATAATGTAGTTAGCGAGACTTTATGTGTGTTTTTTAACGACTGCCTGTGTTTATTGAGGTTAGTAGAGTCATTGTCAAAGGAGACTACCATTTATTCATGTGTTTATTTAATCGGTTTATTGCCAAGAGATATCATTACCCCAAATGGCTTAGCGGCATTCCTAGTACATTTCCCTCTCCGCCAGGCCGTGATTACGGACCAGCAAAGCAAGAACTCCTGCATAAAGCTAAGCTATGTTCACGATTTGACCTTTGAACGGGGACTACTACGTGATCATACTGTTTTCTCGGAAGTTCATCGTAGGTTTTTTAAGACAGTCTATGAGCAGGCTACGGAAATAACAAGATTATAGGACATGTGATCGATAAATAGTATCTCTTGTATTGGAAATGAAATGATAATGAGTGACTGTGCGTTCTATTGGAGTAACAGAGTGAAATCTGAATTTCAAGGCTGTGTTGCCAATGAGAGGTGTGATGTGACCAGATTTTGGTAGCGAGACAAAGGAGAGAGCTGCAAAAGATGGTTCACTGGAAAAGCAAAAAGGAAAA
This sequence comes from Ascosphaera aggregata, assembly GCA_024244195.1. Classification (NCBI taxonomy): domain Eukaryota; kingdom Fungi; phylum Ascomycota; class Eurotiomycetes; order Onygenales; family Ascosphaeraceae; genus Ascosphaera; species Ascosphaera aggregata. The sequence goes on along the minus strand of JAGYHZ010000109.1, from coordinate 13,260 downwards.
CCCAGATGGCGCATGCTGTATGGTATATGAAATGCAAATCAACCGCCCGATGCACTATGAACAAGATGGTGATGCGAAAAGAATGTCTGGAGCTGATCGGCTCGGTTTGTAAAGGATAGTCGGCAGTACGTGAAAATGCGGCAAACCAGGAAAAATCCTCCCTATGCATGTACGGACGAGATGTCCCAAGTTTTGTTTTTTTCTCATTTTTCTTTTCTCTTTTCTTCCATTTTTTTTTTCTTTTTTCCCTTTGTCGCTTTTTGGAACGATTTTTGAAACTCTTTGGTGGTTTTGAGTTCAATTATTCAAAAAAATGTAGGCTTGTTGCTTGGAATGGGCGACGGCACAGTCGCAACGGCAGAAGGCGGATTCTTATCTGGAAAAGGAAAGAGGGAATACGACAAGCGTCTTCTAGGAGGACAGCTGATTGCTCGGTTTGCAGAGCGGCACTTCATGGACGATCCGCGACTGCTATTGCAATTCTTCAGTTGAGCAGCGCAGTGGGATTTTCCGCCTCCAAGTGCTGTTGGCGCCAAGGGAGGAGTTTCTTCCCCTGGATGAGTCTCGGCAAGCGACGAAAATTTTTTATCTGAGTCGCAGTGAATGGTTAATGGCTTATGTGGAGATTGACGAGCGTTGATGGGGATAGGTGGTAACGCTATGGGTGGTGGTGGCAGAGGCTGAGACAAGAGAATTCTCTCTCTTTGGAAGGCAGAGGAATCCTTCATTGAGTAGGACCTTCCGCTAGGTGTCTTTCTCCGAGTATCGGGATTTTTCTGAAATTCACTGCCGTTGGCAGCCAATGTGCGGCTGTGAACAAGTTCAGGCACGTAGGCGGACACTGAAATAGAGGATCGATGTCCTCGGCCTTTGGGTGATTGCTGAAAAGTCCCAATAGCCTCTTGTGATTTGGACCTGTTCGTGGCATTCAAAGTGAGACGTTCTGGTGCAAGTGGCGCCTGTTTATTAAAAGTGTCGAACGAGCCGGATGTGTTGAGCGATGATCTGGAAGACTCGCGTTGACTGTCTTTGCAAATTTGGGTAGTGTTTGCATATTCAAAGACACTTGTCGGCGCAGTAGACAGAGCAGTTGTATCTTCATCCGCCATAGAGGAGACAGAGGAAGATAGAAACGTCTCCCTATTGTTAGTATTGTTGGAATATGTTCGTCTCATGGCAATCCGTTGCGCGGCATTCAAGGGGGAATGCCACCAGCTGAAGTCCGAAGTTTCCCTTTTAGGAGACTCGTAAACAAGATCGATATCATCCTCCCATTTCCAGCACGTATCATCGGTGCTGATTGCAACTCCAATGCCAGGATCAGGAGTTACCAGACGAGGATAGTCTTCAAACATCTTCTCAATGCTCTCGAATGTGGGAAAGCAGTCCGTGTCAGAGGACGCACAGAGTTTAGGAGATCCGGGAGCTGATGCTTCCTTTGTATCATTGAACTCGATATGCATGTTTTGATGAACCTTGTGCATCTTGCTCAATGGTCCAGCAGGAACCCTCGGTGCAGTTGCTGAGGGTGTCGGCCCTGAGGCAGCTCTGGCTGGATCTTCTTTCAAGTACCCGGGCAAGCCTTTGAATCTCTCATAGGCGGAAGTGGTCCCAACCGCAGGCTCGCCGCAAGGAGACGTTTCCTTGAACGGCGTAGCGTTCAGCGTTCTCATCAAATCAACTTCAGGTAGATTTCGAGTTCGATCGTCTCGAGCCCCAACTTGCTGGCCATAAAAGTCCGAGCGGACCGGTTCTGTGGTGGAATGCATTCCCAGTAAGGCGTCGATGATGTCTGAACTCGGTTCTGGGATATCAGGTGGCGTAGCAATGGATACGGGTCTGTCATGAGTAACAGCCAACATGCCGGGTTGTAGCAGTGAGCTTGTTATTACTGGACTAGTAGAGCACTGTACAGGGATCCGAGGCAGTGAATTGTGCGCTCTTTCATCGCCTTGTCTCCTGGGTGACCGACTGGTATGAAGGGACGCAGCTCGTATGCCCTTGAGGTCGCTCTCAGGACGCTGAGAAGCCTTAACGATAGACATTTCTGTTGCCAAATCATTAATATTCGCTTGTGCTAAGCAAGTGAAATGCTCCTGAGATGTATGGATTATATGCTGGAAACCATAAGGTTCAGAGATTGACTTCTTTCTGAAAGCATTTCCTATGAAGATTTGTCAGTAAGTCCCAGAATTTGAGTCAGGAGTAGATTTGCAGATAGTTGAAGATACATACGCATGTCGATAGGACGAGGACGATGTCGACGACTGAGAGACGGAGATCGTTCACGCTCTTTTAATGGCTCCTTGAATGAATCTGCGAGATTCAACTCGGAGGTTTGACGACGGAATGCACGACTCTTACGTCGAAAGAAAGATCTCTTGACGTTTTCCATTGAGTCCTTGTTATGAAGTGAAGCACTTTGAGGTCGATCGTCCTTCTTTAATTGAATTCCACTAGGAGAGATCATTGAGCGTGTAAGTCGGCGAGAGTGATTCTTAGCAGATGAAGCCGGATAACATGGAGGCCGGCGTGGATAGTCGTTGCTCTGCTGGTCTCGGCTTTCAAAAGTAAAAGCAGGGGGTTTTAGGGGATGAGCAACAGAAATAGCAGACCGGGGTCGTACAAAGTGGTCGTGTGAAGAAGGGGGGCTGACAGTGGCCATCTTAGTAGATTGGACTCGCAGGGGGTTTAGCGATTGAGGTCTAAGTCTAAATGCACAATTCCACTCAGGGTCCGGCGGCCGTTGCCGTATAAAGCGATCTGAAAGCATCGAAAGTTTCAGGCCAAGTGGAGAGGCGGACGTGTATTGAAGAGTTTCGGAGAAAAATCGAAAAGCAAGAGGAGATTGTAGCAGCCCTATGTATCCATTGATATATAACCGACTGGAGCACTTGTTCAATCAATCCTTGGTCGAGATGACGGGACGCCGCAAATTGGATGTAAATCATCGTGCCCTTCAATTGGGTTCCTTTTTTCTAAGAATTCCAAAGCCCTCAAGCCATTTGCTTTTCCCAGAACTCCTTTTTTTGCTAGCCCGCTGTCAGACTGTACTGTCGAGTGGTCTCAACCCTGTGTTTTTGCTTTTTTCTTTCCTCAGGCCACTATTCATTGTTTTTCATTTTCCATTTCTTGTTCTTTCCATTCTATTGCTTCTTAATCGACTGTCCCCACAGTCGTTTAGGATTGTAATTCGAAAGACATCATGAGGCTCTGGCCGCCGAGACAATATTGTGGCAACTGAAGCCGCCGGACAAATATTGCAAACAACCAGACGATCAGAATCTCTTGTTTCTAGTCATTGGCGCTTTGTTTCTGCGAAGTCCTTATTGACCGAAAGCCGTTCCACACCGTAAGAATATGAGTGGCTGTCCCATGGCTCTATCCCCCGCGGTGACTACTTCACTCACCACAAGGCTTCTGCGGCGGTGCTCAGCTCCTGAAAGGATTGAACTCCGTGAGGGCAGCATACGTGGTTCTAACGAGTGTCGTAGCAGCTGCGACACCGAGAATGTGAGACTGATCGAATTGCGGGAAAATCGATGACGGTAGACCTATATCGAGCCCGAGAGGGCTCCCCTGGCGGACCAACAACATAGCTCCTAGAGAGTCGGTGCCACGACTGCTTTCGAGTAATTCCCAACGTCTAAATTGGCGTACTCAAAATTATTGATTATAGAAGAACCATCCCGTAAAGGGTACTGCAAATTCCCTGGCGGTCCTTGCACATAGTCGCAAGTAGTATGTGCATCCTGCATTGTCATAATGTCAATTGCTAAAACATGAGACTGTAATTCTATGAGGACGTCCAAGCCGCAAGACGGACAGCTTCGGGGCCCATCAAGCAGCCATGTTTCTTGAGATGACGAGTATGTGTAATGGGCGGATGTTGTTCGGGTTCGAACAGCATTAACATCTTCGTGATTTCGTGATGTTTGACGGCGCTATCAACTGAACGCTGCCGAGGACCGTTCGGGGTTCCGTTAACGCGGAGAATGTGCGACTCGGTTGGTGGGAAGCGGTCGACTGTTCATCAGAAGCTGGAAACACTCTCGTAACGACAAGGCACCACCGAAACTCGCCAATGGAGACGCTCCACCCCAATATATTAGAAGGGCAATTATTGATTCTTGACTGTGGAAATTCGCTAACCAGGGAATTGAAGTTTTCCGTTCAGTCTATATTCCTATCATTCTTAACCACGATCGGGCAAAGGCCTACCTGGCCGCGATTCTGGACCTGGAGCCACCTGTCTGCTCGATATACAAGATGCAAGATACTTTGAAGAGGTGCCCTTCCTTGATGCAGCATGTATATTTCTGCCTCGTCCAGGGAATTCCACGCGAGCGATTTTATTGAAGAATTTCTCGTAGTCAAAAAGTTTTCATATTACCATACAAACAGTTATTGGCAAATGGATTGACTTGCCGGTGGTATCCAGGGCTTCCCAAGGTGTTATCTCGCTTTATTGAAAGATTACTCCTGCGCGTGTTTGTCAGTACAGACAGATCAAATGGTTGTCGAAGGTCTTAGTTCAATGCAATCTTCTAGGTCTTTCGGGGTGGGCGCCGCCATATTGTTCTGGATGATTCACATCCACAAGAGTACGTAAAATCGCTATGCCAGGCATGTACAACTTCGCCTTGTTTGCGTCATTCTGGATATGTTTCGCAGTCACATATACTGTCGTGACATCAATACACCCTCGCCTTTCTCCGCGGTGATGTGACAGTATATACTAGAGTAGAGGTCACTTGTGAGTGAGTGGCTTTGCAACGAGAAGCTGACGACAATGACTGCATGGCTTCTCCCTTGCATCAAGGTGTCTTCATGACAATGCGGTGGCTCTGGAGGTAGCTGGCCTGCGGAGATGTTCGTCATCTCAAAATGGAGGACAGAACGAAAATGCCTTATCATTGCATGATCAGAACTCCATTTTGAAGACCGAGGCAACAGACGCTAACCGATTTGAACCCGGTCTAAATTCTCAGATATTGCTGCACACGCTCTCGTACATTGTGCGTCCGATGCCAGCATAGTGCGTAAATCGGGAGAACGCACATGCCGAGCCAACACACTTCATTTGAGCGCCGTCAGTCACGATGCATGAATCTGACAGATTCGACCACAAGATAGTTGCTGTGACTCCATTGAGGTCGCAGGGATAGAGGATGTGCTACCTGCATACACATGCAAGCAAAGGGGCACCTCCTTGAACGAGTATGAAATGGTGCAAATTATCAAGATAACCTGTAAAGTGGATGCGAAAAGGCATCGCATTGGACTCTTGAGACGCGGTTCCAATCCGCTGCTGGTGGGCCGTTACAAGCTGAGATTGTTCGAGAAAGCCTCCAGAATAATCCAGTGCCACTTCAGGTGTGCGATTGAGGGAGAAGGCATGAACTGCAACAGCCATAACCACGACCCAATCATTGCAGTAACTGTAGCATAGTACCTCAAACACGCTAAGTTAGCGCGGATGACGGTGTTCAGCAGCTTGCTCTGCAGAGCTCCCTTCCTCGGAGAAGCCTGAGCTATCAGTTGCAATATAGAGAAAAAACATCCATATCGATAGTATCATGGAGAGGATATGTATATAGTCATCATCATCATCATCGGCAGATATAATGACGATTTGTCGCATTGAGCAACTCAATGCAATTCTAGCACAAAGTATAATGCCATGACTTGAGATCAAGCAAGGGTCCAATCAGGTCGTGCACACGACGACTCTCAAACTGCATCCATCCGTTGATTCTCCAGAGGCTGAGACCTGAGACGCCAGCCAACGACGCACTGTCCTTCTTGGAAAAGAGCACGGAAGATAATAAAAACACAGAAGACAGTAAGAAAAAGGAAAAATCAGAAGCAAATCTGAAATGATGATAACCTTGTTTTCTCAAAGGCAGAGCTTCATAGAAACGGATAATGACTCCCTAAGCAGAGTCCTGAATGTCTCAAAGCGCACTCCAGTCCTTAATAGAACCAAATCATGGAGATAGGCCTGCAGACCGGGAGGCATACAGCCAGCCAGAGAAAATAGACAGACCTCTGCAAAAGTCCAGCGCGCACGAGGACGAGGATGTTTCTCGCAACAAGATCTTTCCCCAGCTTTCAGAACAGCTATGATCCCGCCGCAGCACGTACGCACATGTCTACGGGAATCGCAGATCCGGTCTGATCTGTCAGTGATTTGACCTGGGAGAAAAAAAAAAGTTGTCCGTCTTATTTCTTCAAATTTCCGTCATCACCGTTATCCAACATGGTCCACCTCTTCTGTCTGTCTCTGTAAGTGTCTCTTTCTGTGTCTGTGTCTCTCTCACTGGCCTGGCTGATGTTGTTCGTAGTCAAAAGTATTGGTGGTCCGTGAGAATGGATTATTGATGATCTACGGTCACACCGGTAATGTTACACGAGGAAAACGGTAATTTTGAAACTCCAAAGTGTGCAGTCCTGCGTAATTTGCTTTAATTACCGTAATTCTGGTACGCAATCTTCAACTTCCATCTTCATCCTTGACTTCGACTTATTTTCTTCGGCATTGCGATTTCATAATAATATACAGGGCGACAAGATCAGCAGGAAGAATATAGGAATAAGATTAAGAATAAGAAGAAGGAGGGGCATAGACGAAGATATCAGACAAAGGATAGGAGGCTTGGACTAGCTATCTGGAACTGTCTCAAGAGATTACCCAGCGATCGAAGAGCAGCCCACCGGGACTTACACTTCAGAAGAGCAGGCATGTGAAGGCAGAAGGAAGTGCCTCGTCTGCTGTATAGACACGAGTCTAGACGAACTGGTTTTGAAGAGCGAATACAAGAAGAGGAGGAAGAAATCAGGCGAAGAAACAGGACGGATAGTTGTTCTATCAAAGATGGCGCAGCCTACGACATCGCAGGCTCTAGTGAGGAAATTGCAGGATGCTCAGTTGATGCCACCACCGCCGCCGCCGGTGAAGAGAGTCAAGCGTCCTGCACAGGTTCTAGATGAGGATGAATATACAGATGCCTTGTCGCATATCATTGCAAGGGACTATTTTCCCGGCTTGTTGGTGACTGAAGCTAAGCAGGACTACCTAGATGCGTTGCAGTCGAAGGATCAAGAATGGATAGCGAGGGCGGCTCGTCAACTTGAAGAGGTCATGACCCCTGGTCCGAAAAGGCGTGGTCGTCGAGGTGTGAGCATGACTCCGCCCATGAATCGTTCGACGAGAGAGACTCCGAATGCTACGCCGAAGGGATGGACTGGAGACACACCTGTCTCTGTTGCAGACACTGTTGCGAAGTCAGAAGTATCTCAGGAGTCAAAGGATCAACCTCAGAAGCGACCTGAAATTGCAAATATGAGCTTGGGGGCTTTTCAAGCAAAGTATACAAGTGAAGATAATGAGTCTTTCAACAAGCTGCTCGACAAGCAGAACGAGAAGCGACGAGAGCGCTATGCTTGGCTATGGAATGATAATAAAATTCCTTCTGCTCGCCAAATCGCTCATCGCAAACGAGAGTTGAAGCGGATAGAAGCCCAAGCCCTACCTTCCTCAGCAGATGTTGATAAACAACTCATTAAAACCGATTTAGATGTACGACCTGCAAGGCCAGATGCATGGAAGGTGAACCCGCGTAATGCGCTGATGTTTGAACCCGACTCTGTTGAGGACACCCATGAAACAATTCAGCAGAAAGCAGAGGCGGAGTCGCGTGCTGGTTCCAAGCAGGTCTTACACCAAAATACACGACTTCAACCAAATATTGAAGAGGCTATTGCACGACCACCATCACCTACAGCTTCTGCAATCCACGATGCGATATCGGGCAAATCTCGTCGAACGGATAGCGATGCCGGCTACATGGGCAATGAAACACCACGAGTCAATGGCTACTCTTATGTAGACGAGGACGAACCGGAGCCTGAACCAAAAGCTGGAGCAAAGCACGATCAAGATTATTACATGAACCTTCTAACTTCGGAAGGTATCGACACAACACCTAGTCCCTTCATGATCCGTTCTAACAGAAGAAGGGAGCAGCTCCATCATAGGATGGTCGAACGCGTCGCAAAAAGCAAACGTGCAGAGAAGGCCTACAACACGACAAAGACACCTGTACCCAAGTTTCCGAGCAGCCCTATGATAGCATTTGGCCGGTTACCTGGCACTGGCACTGTCACTGGCATTGGGACTGGCGCTATCATTAGAACTGGTGCTGGCACAAGGACTGGTGCTGGCACAAGGACTGGCGCTGGCAATAGGGGTGGTGCTGGCATTAGGGCTGGCGCTGGCAATAGGGGTGGTGCTGGCATTAGGGCTGGCGCTGGCACTAGGACTGGTGCTGGCATGAGGAATGGTGCTGGCAGTGGGATTGGCGCTGGCGCTAGTGGCCCTCGATATGCTTCTACCACTAATTTCAAGCACATGCCTCGCAGCGGCAACAACACGGCCGCCTCAAGAGCAGGCAAGGCAGGGTTGACGCCAGCAGCTCAGAGACTATGGGAACGGGTCGGAATGACCCCGCGGGCTAGCGTACCTTCCAGATCGTTCTCCATCTCTTCTTCCTCATCGTCGTCTGACCTGAAGAATATGTGGACCCCTGTTCCTAGGCGGAAGAAGTAAATAAGCGCCTTTCTTCCCCTTCTTCTTTTACGTTTTTTGTTTGGTCTGCTTCTTCCTTTTCCTATACAAAGCAGCATATAAGCAGACCTTCTCCCATTGGATGTTGATCTGAAAGTGCGGTCATGCGCACGTCCTCCACTCCATCTTGGGACAAATCTCGCTCTTTGCTTCTTCTGAGCCTGGATTTTTTCTTCTGTCTCTCTCCTGTATCGAGCAAAGTTAGCACTGTTTTTCTTCCCTCATCTTCCTTAGACAATGCTTTCTTTGGCAGCCCATCACCACCTTTGATGCTTTGCAGGAGCAAGAAGAAGCAAATCAAAGAATCTAAAGTACTGTTCGAGAGAGCGATTACTTGTGGGAAATGTTAGCGCTATGCTCAGTCATAGGAGACTATGGAGGATTATACCCTTTCCACCACACCTTCCTCTTCCCTCTGTTTGACCTCATTCTTGTATCCTCCTTTCCCTTTCTTTTTCTTTTTTTTTACTCTCTTCTTTCATGAACATCGCGGCCGTCTTGTATTTAAATCAATTAACGACCATTCACTTCCTGCGATAAAACCCATTGAGCTAATCATCTCAAGTTCTTTTCACAACTACGTTCACTAAACCCCCACTTCCCACCACCCAGTCCTCCTTTGGTCAAGTTCAACGGATATATCGTTGTACGTCGATCAATTGCGGTTCTCAATGTCTCTCAAGAATAGAAGGGGTTCTTCCCCCCTTCCCCCTTTTTCCTTTTTCCCTCCGCCTTCGATATCTTGGTAACGAGATATCTATGACTGATTGATATATCTATATGAGACAAGTTTATCGATGACATGAAGGATTGCAAGTCATTTGACGACATGAAAGAGTTGACGAATATATGTTTTGCCAAAAAAAGAGAAACAAGGGGTCATGAGAAGTTAGCAAAACAGGCGGGAAAAAACGAGGTTAATAGATGATCTGAATGCATGTAAGTAAGTATATGAAGGATCATGCTAAGGCTCGTCGATGCAAGTAAGATTGAGATGTTCGTAGGTGATGGACGCCTTTCAGAGGCAATAAGGTAAGAGAAGTTTGGCAATGCAGGCAGTTATTCATGCAGTTAACCGACAGTCCGGGGGGAATAAGAGTAAAGGTGACAGGAACTAAGTCAATTCTTCCTCCCTTTGTCCCACAGCCTACAACGATATCCAAAATGCAACCATGATTAACAAAGAAGTCAGGATGATACTATCCCTGGAACTTCTCCTTGTCGCCCCATTGAAATTATACGCAGCGCCTAGATAGCTGCAAGTGACCTCTCCATTATCCGACCTTTGCCCATACGATCTATGCAAGAAGTCGCCAGTAGGACATTTCAGTCCCAATGCAGCTGGACAAGTCATAGTCATATCCCAGCATAGATCCTGACAAGGGGCCACCTCCTTGTACGGACCAGGTTGGATATCCTTTGAAATCATCGGATTGCGCGAACCGTGTGCCGACCTGGGCAGATTCGAAATGTGCTCCGATGAAAGCCGCGTTCCATTGGGGAACTTTTGCTTGACGTTTTTAGGGTGCAACCAGGGCCGAGGATCAGAGTAGTCAGACGCACGGGGGATGGTTATTGCGCAAAGCCAATTCTTGTATGCAGCGCTGCAATTAGAGCAGCTGGATACGAGGGAGTAAAGACCCTTTGGATCTGCTTCGCAGGGAATCACCTGCAATGTTTTGGAGAAGTTGGAAAAGCGTTCTTGGGCAAGAGAATCGTACGTTTTGCCCAGTTGGGTTGTGTTGAATTTGTGATTTGCGGGGACGGAGTATGCAACTTGGTCGCAGAACTCAAGGTCATAGAGGAGAGCAGTGTTGTTTTCTTCAATCAGTTTTTACGACGGGAGACTCTTTGAATTAGCACTGGTAGTTCATCCGCTTAATATGAGATGATTTTATCTTTCACCACATACCAATTTTTGTATGGAAGTACATGGGTGCCCATACTTTTCCTCCTCCACCAGCGACTCCCTGGCCGGAATGAGTTGAATTGCCATTCATGGCAAGATAGCCATAGTACCAGGTACTACTGTTCAAGGAGCGAACATAGAACTGCTGCTTAGGTTGGTGATTCAGACCTTTATCAGTCATTTTCGCATCGAAGAAATCAGGGCCATTGATGACAGCATTTTGGGATAAACCACAATGTGAATGCGTCAAACCGGCAACACGGTCATGATGCGTCAAGGCCTGAGCGAACATGGTGAAAGGTGGTTTCAGATGCATCCATTCCTGGAAGAGAGAGGAGTTTCTGCTCGCATGAATGGTATCATTCGTCCAGAGTAGTGCGTGGGTGCTGTCACTGTCCACGAAGAGCAGATACGGATCGCTGGCATCAACGCTATGGAAGTTTTCGTCTATGGAGGCTGCGATGTGGTAGTTGTATATTCCTTGACGATCCCTGGCGTGTGGTGCCTGAACACCGATATAGATATCGTCATCGGGATAGAGCGTTACATTCGCATATCCTTCTTCAAAAACGATTTTCTCTGCATTCTCGGTATTGACAGGTTTCTCGATTGTGGAGATGAAGAGAGAGAGTTGAGGAGCACCGCCTTGGGAAACAGAGGAAGTCGAAGGGGGGGAGGACAAGGAGGAAGCAGAAGCAGATGAGTTGCGCGGATTCTTCAATCGAGGCTGCAAACATGTGGTAGCAGTGATGTACAGCGCAGTCTTTGACTTTTGCTGAACATCATGCTTGATACCACCTCCCAGCTTTGAACGTTTAGAACGACGAAAGCCAGGCAGGCCTTTAGGCGATTGTTTGGGCGAAGAGAGCAGTGATTTCGGGACCATGTAATACTGCGTCTCGCCCATTTTCAAATTGCTCTTAACAGGCACATTGTTCGCAAGAACCTGTACGCCTGGTGGTGGACCTCTTGGTGCGACGACGTCCTCAAAGAGGAGAGGCTGTGCATCATCATTATGGTAAAGCACATTGTTGGCCTGGCCGTGAAGGAGTTGGAGAATGTCGGGTTTATATGATATGAGGCCTTTGACATTGTTCAAGGCAACATCCTGAGAGAAAACGAGGATGCTGAAGATGGATACCTGGAGATATAGCAGGAAAAAGGTCAACGATATAAGGTGAAAGTGGAAGCAGAATCGGATTATTGTCATTAGCGGCATTGGGAGCTGTTCGGCATATCGCATCGACAAGTTGAATGGTGCCTACCCGTAACCATGATTCGGAAAGAGTCAAGAAGCAAGAAGACTGAGATGGGAGGATATCAGAAGTGATGGGTTGAATCAAGATGGGCAGGATGAATCAAGCCCAAGATGACTGGCTGATTGATTGATTGATTGATTGATTGATTGGAGAGGGCACTCAATCAACTCTGCCTTCCTCTTGTCTTTCTACTACTCAACCCTGGTGATTTTCACCCTCCTGCTCGTCAGCAAGTCAATTCATCAATGCTTCTCATGATCTACAGCGCTGTATTATTCGGCAAGTTAAATACTAGCAGCAGTCAGCAGCGACCAGGAGGTTCAAAGTATGTTACGAATGAAGATATGATGCTCTTTATCGAATAGGAAATTCTATAACATTTGAATGATTTCACATGATATCATTTCTTATTCCTTCTTTCTTGATTCTCTATTTACTCCTATTTCATCTGTTTTATTTATTTTATATCATGTATCTATTTATCTTCCATTTTATACTTCTTCCTTTTCCGGCTATGTCAGGTTTTACTTCTATAAATAGAATCACAAAAATACTCAAGATAGCCGGTCCTGATTGGCTCTCTACGACTGTCCTGCTACGAAGTAGTGGAACCTCGATATGCGGAATATGTTTCCCCAGCTATGTATCTCGAAATCCATATAGATTGGCTGTCTGAGCGGACAAGAGCATTGCTGTGTTTCTTATGGGACAACATGATTGAGGCTGCTTGCTGGTACTTCCGAGATACAGTAATGCCACGAGACGATTTTAAGGACGGGATGTAGGCGGAGAAGGTGTCAATCATATCAATTAACAAGCTATTAGTGCTCGCATTGAACGGAACCAAGTGACTAGTATAGGACAGGATATGGAGACGATCAATGTAATTGCAGGAAGGGAATTGCCTGCTGGGAAGAGAAGCAGCTTCAAAAACGATTGCAAAGGGGCACACCAAATAAGGCTCATGGTGAGGGTACTGTTCACCTGAAGACTCTGACTTCCCTTGAATAACGTTTCGGTATGGCATATCTGAGGTAAATATGTCGATAAATTGGGATCGCCAAAAACATGAAGGCGAAGACGAACGGTTTGAGGATCACCTTTGTAAAAAGCCTCTCCTCTTCACCGAGCGATGCCAGGATGTATCTTGTGAATAAGCGCGGCGCGACCTGCGCTGTACCACCACTGCAATCGGTTATATCCCTCATGTTGTTATAAGTCAAATCCCAAGCCCACCTAGCGCGCACATGCAAGTCTCGCTCATAAGTTTCGAGAAGGGATGCTTGACGCTCCGCTACCTCTAGCGGTTCAACCGCTTCCTTGTTTTTTTGAAGGCTGATTATCTTCTCAATCGTGTCTGACAGATCTGCAGCATCTTTCAAGCCCATGTTGACGCCTTGACCGGCGAAAGGTCCCATGACATGGGCGGAGTCCCCTGCTAACGTGACGCGGGGATTTGAGGG
>JAGYHZ010000108.1:0-17367 GCA_024244195.1 Ascosphaera aggregata | reverse complement strand
CTTGCCCTTTGTCCCCACTCTTCATCCTCCACTTCTTCCACAGTCGGCGGAGGCGGCCTCGACTTGGGCGACTTCTTCAAGTCACGTACCGAATGCAATGCAGCACGGAACCTGTCAATTGTCACCCGCTTCGCAAATCTTTTCACTTTGAGACTAACGAAGGAGTGGAAGGACAAGCTGAACTTCTTTGGCGGAGGCGATTCAAGCTCCCTTGCACACATGTCAAAAGGATCCGAAACGATCTCGCGTACATCGTCGCTAGGCAAGGTATACTTCGACGATGATCCTGCATCTGACCCCATGGGGGGAGGTCTAACAACGTCCCATAGTTGCCTCTCGGCACAAACGGTTCTTTCAGTTATCGCCGCGGCAAGTCGAGCTACATCATCCCGGCTATTCTCCTTGGGCAACTAGACCGGAGACGACGGTCAGCTTCTCTGTCGTATAGAAATTGCAAGAACGTCCGTTTTCCGTAGGGAGGTTTGCAACTCACTTGATACGCTGCAAAGGGGAGGCTTTGAAAACGCTGAGCATCATCCGGTTTGTAAGACCCTTGAGATAACGTCAATACCTCTGACATCTCGTGTATCAGTTATTTGATCCGATATCTGACTCCGTAAATATTGCTCGTACGCCTTGGGAGCAAGACGTATCTGTCGCAAACTATGCCTTCAGCCCCTCTATTTAATTGCATTTCCTCGCCACGCATCGCAGCGATGGAGTGATTATGAATATGCCATGAGCATTACATACCCACTCGCACTCCCCTCACCCTTGTTCCAAGCTCTCGGTAGCGATGAGGCGGTGTTGAAACTTAACTCATTGTTAACGCGGACGAAAGATGGATCTTAAGGTTTCGTGCCTGCCACTGGGATAGGGGGGGTCAGGAGAAGTTGCCTCCCATCTCGCTATTTGCCTCCGCTGACATCGCGCTGGCCAATCGCTGTGCTGAAGCGTGGAAAATGACGGTATCTCTACTTTCTGTGGCGACAACATCCCATGTCGCGCTTTCGAAAGATATCACGAAGATTCTTTAGCTTTTCGCACAGTTGCGCCGGTTCAGGATGAGCAGTACTCAATGCAAAGAGAAATCTTTAAGAGCCAACTCCGCCAATTGTTGTATTTTTATTTATTCCTGTACATTATGAGTACTGAGATCAAGGCGAAACAGTGGTAATCAGATGTCAATCCCTAGTGATATAGGGCAACCTGACCGTTTTAAAGCCATAATGATTGGCAAAATCACGGGGTAGGCCGCAGAGTGGCATGCATCATCGCAACATTTTCCTCCTTGGTATCGCCTCCTATCCCTGTATTCTCATCTGCTTGATGAAACAGGATACAGCCTATATCCTCGGCTGTTCCTTCCGTTTGCAACTCGCGGCGGTTTGAATATTTGGAAGGAGGTAATCAATGGACGTAAGGCAGTGCTGCACGCCTCAAAGTGTGGCTATGACGGCAATCGCCCTCCAGAAGTCATCCATGTGCACAACATGTAGAAGAAGACATAATGGAAAGACGTTCCAAGCGCTCGTAGTCTATTGGCGCAAGTTGTAACCATAATCGAGACCACAGAACCAGTCTTGACTCTCTGATAAGCTTGCTCTGATTCCACGACAGACGACAGACCTTTTCCTCGCATCATGGACATGTTGTCCTTTGCGGGCAATGTATCCAATACTGATTGAGAAACAAGGGCGGGCGTTCTTCAGAAAGGTAAACGTTCTGATTCTTTCGACATGCTAAGACCTTTTGACAGTATCAGCAAGCCACAATCCGGTCTGAATGATCTTTAAAACTGGGGAAGAGAGTCAGTCCCATTTAGGTCCACATATGCAGGCTGGTGGTCCATGAACGATCATGCCGCACAATCGTAATCGTAATCGGCCATCCGGACCATGTCGAAGGTAGGCTAGCAAAACGCCTCACTCGAGCAATGAAGCATACTTCCGCAGCCAAATTGGCCTCTTCAAGGGAGGAAGCGAAGTATGCAACTCATGTATACTCCGTCTGATTCGTAATCATTAGACTGGCATCTTGAACTTTCCCATACGAGAACTTGCACGTAAAGCTCTTGATAGAAGTCATTGAGGCGAGTTAACAGAAATATTCTCCACAAGTAGCCGCGCGTGATATGTTTTGTACCCTCGGTGATACTTTCGGCCTCAAAAGAGAAGATGCAATCGCCTTTTTGATCTTCGTAAACCTGTGTTCGTTCCGTCTTCAAGAAGCCCGGTAGCGCCTGAAGTTGTCGTTGTCGTTGTCGTTCTTGTGTATCATCTTATCTGATTAGACCAAGCCGAAGATGAGATAAGAAACGGTTATCGCGAAATAAGCTTTTTTCAACCCTTCTTCCATGACAAAAAAAAATTTGGTTTTTTTGACTGATAATTTCCAGAGTTTCCGCCCCGCTGTACTCTTGAGATGTACCCAAGCCGTTGCTATCTATGAGTGATTGCAACAATTCACAATGGCAGCAACAAGTACTGCTGTTGCATTGCAGCTCGAGCAATTCCGTGAGCGTCTGCAGCAGCAAATCGAAGCTGCTGAAACACAGCTTCTTAAACTACGGTCGGAGCTTAAGAGGACAGAGGAGGAGCTAAGCATCGTCAATGCCAGCAGAACTCAAAACGATTCAGATTGCGTAAAGCAAGCAGCAAGTCAATTGCCCAAACAGCCAATTCTCTCATTGGAAGAGTATCGGCGCTATGGACGACAGATGATCCTCCCAAGAATCGGTTTGCCTGGTATTCATATTCCCTTCTTTTTATCTGCCTCTTGTCGCTGAGAAAACATGACAGCTAACCGTACGAGTTCAGGCCAACTGTTCCTTCGCAGCTCTCGCGTCTTGATAGTCGGCGCAGGAGGTCTCGGCTCACCTGCCTCACTTTACCTCGCTGCCTCTGGCGTAGGTACCCTAGGTCTACTGGACAACGACACTGTTGATGTGTGCAATCTACATCGCCAAGTCATACACACCACGCCTAACGCTTCCGCTGCCAAACATAAAGTCGACAGCGCGATAGAGTCCCTTTCCGCCTTAAATCCGAACGTCAAGTACATTGCGTATAAAGCGTTGCTTACGGCGGAGAACGCAGAGGAGATTTTCAGGGGATACGACGTCGTTCTCGATTGCAGTGATAATCCAGCTACCCGTTACCTGGTCTCAGACACTGCTGTCTTACTTGGGCAACCTTTGATTAGCGCCTCTGCGCTTGGGACAGAGGGGCAGTTGATGGTTCTCAACTACCCACCCGCCGCACCGGGTAATGACGAAGGTGGACCGTGTTACAGGTGTATCTTCCCCAAACCACCACCGGCGAACACCGTGATGAAATGCGCGGAGGGAGGAGTGCTGGGACCCGTTGTTGGAGTGATGGGTGTGATGCAAGCGCTTGAAGCTATGAAGGTGATTATAGCGATGGGAAAGAGGAAGAAGGGAAAGGCTGTTGAACCGTTTGTTCCGACGTTGCATCTATTCTCTGGATACGCAAATCCAACTTTCCGAAGTGTCAAATTGCGACGAAGAAGGGCAGATTGTGCTGTCTGTTCAGAGAAAGCAAGCTTAACGTTGCGCTCAATCAGGAATGGAGACATGGATTATATCATGTTTTGTGGTAGCAAGATGGGGGTTAGGCTGTTAGGAGAAGAGGAGAGAGTCGATCCTGTTGAGTTGAAGGAGCGATTACAATGCCGGGATGAGGCAGATCGACCTATCCTGATTGACACGCGCGATGAAACGCAGTTTGGGATATGCTCATTAGGAAAGGGCGTGGTGAACATTCCAATCTCGAAGATCATGTCACTGCCATCATCGGCTACAGTGGAAGAGCTGGGCTTGGTCCTTCCCGGGGACTTGATTGATAACACGAACACTCGGTCTACGATAGTGATGTGTCGGATGGGCAATGATTCTCAGCGGGCCGTAAAGAAGCTGAAGGAGTTAGGTTTGGACAATGGCGGAAAGAGGTATATTGGAGACTTGAATGGAGGGCTTTGGAGATGGAGAAGCGATGTTGATGCTGAGTTTCCGGAGTATTAAATCATCTTTGAAGTTGGATATTGACTTAATGATTTGACGACGATGATATACATGAAAAACCTTTATCTACGTTTCTTCCTTTTTTTGTTTTCTTCTCTTCTTGAATCTATCTTTTCCTGCTGATGCATCTAACCCTTCATCATCCTCCTCCATACCGTATACAAACACCCGGCAGTCACTTCCCTCCTATAACTAATCGAATCGATTGATAAAACCTCGGCGGTACATCCGTCACAATGCAACCATTCACGTCAATCCATTGCAATCCATGTCTCATCAGATTCAAAAACACCCGAATCCACACGTGATGGATATGGTAATGGGCAGGATTTGGTTGGCTACAAAGACAACCGGGAGGCCCACAATGAGGGACGAGACCCGAGGTATAGAATGGGATGAAGTATGGGGAGAGGAAGAAGAAGAGGATCAAGGAGAAGAGAAAACAAGATACGGAGACTTTCGACTGGCTGAAGTGATTTGAATGAGGGGAGGAAGGAAGAAAGAGGAAGAGGGAGAGGACGAAGAAGACACTGACTGGATCATCCTCGCATAGTCCTGAAGTTCATCCTTGAACTGCTCTGCTCTGACTTGGATTACCGCGTTCATAATCGTCATCATCGACGGGACAAGAACGTTGGTGCATCGCGACAGGAAGTGATCCGCTGCATATATCTATCATATTCATATACAATACAATATTGATATATTGTCCCTTTGCCGAAGAAATCCCTGAACCACCGACTGCGACAGGATTACTGTGGATTGAATTCATCAAATCCATCGAATCCATCGAACTATCCTATCGATTGATTGATTCGAACTGAAGAAGAGAGAGAAAAGAAGCAAAGGGCACAGACACAGACAGGATCAGGCAAAGCAGTCTGCACTCTCCACTCAATTCTACTACTATTACTCACTTCTTCTTCTTTTTTTCTCTTCATCCTGCTGCTTCTCGGTTCATCATTACCATCAAATCATCACTCAAAATGGCCCTTCGTCCTGCCGCAACTACCACATCCCGCCTCTTCACCCAGGCATTGCGCTTCTCTTTTCCTTCTTTGCGCTTCCAATCCCATTCAATTAGAGGCTACGCCACTCCTACTCCTGCAGCTGAGGAAGCTGTTGCTGCCCCTCGCAACAAGTCCTTCAAGGTCTACCGCTGGAACCCAGATGAGCCTACCTCCAAGCCTACCATGCAAGAGTACACTGTCGACCTGAACAAAACCGGTCCTATGGTCTTGGATGCTTTATTGAAAATCAAGAACGAGCAGGACTCAACTCTTACATTCAGGCGAAGTTGTCGAGAGGGAATTTGCGGAAGTTGTGCCATGAATATTGATGGTGTCAATACTTTGGCTTGTCTGTGTAAGTATATTATTCATGTAGAACGTCGAGATTCAGGCGTACAAAAGGGGGAGAGAAGTATCATTCAAAAATCCCAAGTCTGATGCTAATCGAATTGACATTGATCAGGTCGCATTCCCACCGACACTACAAAGGAAACTAGAATTTATCCCCTTCCTCACATGTATGTCGTCAAGGATCTCGTTCCGGACTTGACATGGTTCTACAAGCAGTACAAGTCCATCAAGCCATACCTTCAGCGCGACACTCCCTCTCCAGATGTTCGTAACCCAAACAACACCACCTTCTCTCTTCCCACTATCTATCCCCCCACACACACTCTTTCTCTCCAGTTTCATGTCGGTTCTCGCATATTGACCATTTCTTCAGGGCAAGGAATATCGCCAATCCCCAACTGAACGCCGCAAACTCGACGGCTTGTACGAATGTATCCTCTGTGCCTGCTGCAGCACTTCCTGCCCGTCCTACTGGTGGAATAGCGATCGCTACCTCGGTCCTGCCATTCTTCTACAGAGCTATAGGTGGTTGGCCGACTCGCGTGATGAGAGGACTCTTGAGCGCAAGGCTGCACTCGATAACAGCACGAGTGTTTACCGGTGTCACACTATCTTAAACTGCACGAGAACTTGCCCTAAGGGATTGAATCCCGGAAAGGCTATTGCTGAGATTAAGAAGATGCTTGCTGTCTAAGCGACTAATGGCCCGAGAATGGAAGATTCTTCAGCATGGCCAGGATGAGAAACGAATGGGGATGTGAATAGTGGGTTGATGATCCTGTTTGGTTTTCTTGCCTGTGTCTTCATACTCTTTGGCACACTGTTTTATTTTCTTTTCCTTTCGTGTTCATACCTTTTTCTACACTACCCCCTTACCCTCTCTCTCTTCGTCCTTCATGCGCTTTAATCATGCGTCCCATAGCTATCACGATTCCAATTGAGCCTTGAATCCACCCTTTATCAAAAGCAAACTCTACATTGTCTCACAGCAACTTCAATCCATCTGCCTTGCCTGTACTCTCCAACAAATCCATGATGCGCTCTACAGCCGCCTGCATCGCAGCCGTTGCCTCCTCAATAACCTGTGTCAACGGAGCTTTCCCACTCCTTTCAGCTTGCACTGTGGTGTACTCCTGATTGACAGCCTTGTTCACGTTAACCTTCGACACTCCACACGCAATACACTTTTTGAAGATTTCTTCATCGAACGGATCCGCACCGTGCAAAACAAGCCTAACATCCCTCCCCACTGATTCATTAATCGCATGTAAACGATCATATTCAAGCTGTACCCCGCGAGGACCATAATTCCCGTGCACATTTCCAAAAGCAGGTGCAAGCCAGTCAATCCCCGTATCAACAAACACCTTCGCTTCTTCAACCGTAGTCAACATCCCCTTCGAATCAACCGTGTCCGCTACACCGTCTTCACCACCTTCTATTCTCCCTGATTCAGCTTCAACAGCTATCCCTCTACCATGCAACTCACTCACTAACTCCGCCGTCAACCGCAAGTTTTCCTCTCTCTCGTAATGGCTCATATCGACCATGATACTATCGAACCCTGGCTCAATCGTCATCGCCTGCCGTATTATCTGAGGACTTTGTGCATGGTCGAGATGCACCGTCACAGGCACCTTAGCTGCACGAGCCAACTGTGCGGCTGCACGGACGAGGGCTCCTGAGGAGTAGGTTATCGCCCAGGGAAAAAGGAGAATCATAGCCGGCGAGGATTTGCGTTCTGCGGCGCGGATTATGGCGAGGATGCCTTCGAGGTTATAGACGCAGATTGCGGGGATGCCATAATGGGAGGAAATGGCGGCGTTGAGGAGGGGGAGAGCGCGATTTTGTGAGAGGGTTGACGAAGACATGATGGTGATGTGCTCACTTGAAGAGGTTCGAATGGAAGATGCAGATAGTGCACTGTTCCGTTTACTATACCATGCTACCTGTGAGTCGCTGATTGCATTGAGATATATCTATATGTTTGTTCGTTCACTTTAGGTAGATCGCTTCATTCAGGTCACAGGATGCTCGCTTCTCATCCGTGTTTCTTTCCCCACCCGCCCGTGCTTCTCCGTGTGCATTAATACAGTGATGGGCGCTGGATTGCGAGGAGAGAAACAGCCGCCGTTCTTCTTTCCGTTCTGCCGGGGTATCCAGTCCGCAAAGTCAAGGCGAAAGTCGACGGATCCAAGAGCCGGGCGTATGGCATATTGTCTAGCCTTGTGTGGAGAAATTTCAAAAGCAATGGCGACCTCGTGATAATTGACATATTAGGGGGAGATCTCCGTTGAATCCAGATGCGGATGAAGTGATGGTGTCAAATTCCTTTACCCTTAATAGTCGCCATACACTCTAGTGGTTAATTAAGAACTCGCACTCAATGGAAATGCCGTCTTCGGTCTGTGTTTATTGCCGGCATCAAGGATCTACTGCGATTCGTGCCGCAGATGGACTCGTTACCTCATTCCAAGAGGAAGCATAGTCCAGTCCGGAGTTGCAGGTCAGTAAAACCACGCCCCAATCAAACGGCTGCAGAAACATTGAGACCGCCGAATCTCGAGCTCAATTATCGAAGTATTCAGCTGGTATGCTGATCTCGAGCTTCACCTCGCTTCACCTCGCTTCAGGGGGCAGTAATGGATTTTCACCCCCAATATTTGTCCGCAAAAACCAAAGGCAGTGCGTAGGACCGTGCCAGACGTCAATATTTCTCAGGATAGCCAACCATCCCTCCGATTACCTGCCTGATAATGATATGAGCTCCAACGGTGAAAGATGACCGGTTAGAACCTGGCAAGGCATGCCCATGTGTAGTGCATGTACCCATGAACAATGCCGCTGAAGTCCACGAGCTCCCTTCAGCATGAAGCTAGTTTTCAACCAAATGCTGTTCAATGATTGAACCAAGGAATCCATCGTCTGATATCCCAATCCCGCTAAGCCTCACGCACAATGAAAAGAAATAGACGTTTCAGGTTCCGACTCAGTCTTGATGACTTTGATTTTCCCCTTGCGATTGAAGTAGATTGGGCGACCTTTCTCAATTGCACGTTTGATTTTTTTGCGCAAAGGCTTTACTTCACCGTTCAAGCAGTTCCATTCGTATCCTTCCTTTAGCCACATCCAAACCAGATAAGCCCTGAGCTCTTTATCCAACGGCAACACCGTCTTCCACTCTGGAACGAAGTCTGCATTCGCGGCGCCCGTGCCCTTCCAGTCTTTCGCAAGCCCACGCAACTCGTCTCGGCAGAAGATTCTCCAACTGTCAAGCGCATACGGACCGACACCGGGAAGATGGGCTGCCTCCCATGCTACACGCTTGTCATACTCATCAATCGTTTCGCGGGGTTTCATATCAAGCCCGTCACCATGCTTCGGATAGTGCAACCTTCTATAGCGAATACCCTTAACTGGTTGTGCCTCAATCCATTTCTGCGCCAATGCAATGCACTTCTTCGCCCGAGTATTCTGCAGACCCAGGCACTGCATTAAACTTGCAATATCACCGATATTGGCGTGGGCCAAGTCCACTGGAGTAGGATACCTTTCGAACAATTTGTAGAGTACAGGTATAGCAACCTTGCCCCGAGTCTTGTTGAGAAAGATGGTAGCGATGAGTAGACGGAAGGGATTGTGAGCCAGTCTTTCCTGAATAAGCCCAAACTCAGGGGCATTTATCGCGGCAGATAGAGTATACGAAGTCGCCCTGAGCTTCTTCAAAGTCCCCGTCTTCGGGCCTTGAGCTACGGTCTCCACGCTTGACTCGACATGTTTTTTTCGTACTTTCGACAGCGATGCAGAGGCAGCAAAATATGGCGACTTCGTAGGTACGCACTTGACGACAGAGCGGGGCATGACCTTTATGTTCTTCAAAGCGTGATAGCACAATGGATCTCCATGATTCCTCCGTGCTATTATAATTCTTGTGAAAGTGACTGACTAGGCCCGGGATTGTCGACAGCGAGGAAGAAGGGGGAGCAAATCTCAAATTTGGTCATGTGACCGTGACGTCAATGACATCGGCGATCATCATGGAGCTCGCCAGTTCGGCGACGCGATTTGACAATCTGCATCGGCGTGAAGGACCTTCGTTGCTCCTCAGTTATCGAGATCGGGTAAAGCATATATTTCGTTGTGGCTTTGCAATCAATTTGGGGGCCATCGCTATCGGGCAAACCTGAAATGTCATGGTCGTTGCCGGTTTCCTAACAAACTCCATGCCCCCAAGCGAGTCTGGCTAAGACCAGCCCCATGGCCCTGAGAAACTGTATCTTCCTGCATCAAAGAGCTTCTCAAGATCACTGTTTTTGCATCGTGTTAAAGGGCCGTTCAAGCATGCGCCAGCCTGTTAGTCAACGGACGTTATTACTTAGGTTTGGTGCGACTCAAGCATACCAAAGGCACTTTGGCACTTTCCAGGACGCACGTAGCTTTGCTCTTAAACTGGTTGCTGACGGCTATTGTCTTTAAAGGAACGGTCATAGCCATATAGTTTTTCAAGCTAACGGTGGCAGACAAAAGGCTCCGCTCGGAATGCACGGATCTCAGTCGCGGGTAATCAGGAGCGCATTCGCGTTCCAGCAAACTGCATTGAAGGCACGGTATCATATCACAGTATCGCACCGCCGTGGAAGCGAGTCTTATCACGCCCAATGCACCGAATCGTAACCCACATAATTTAAGCCAGTGACTAGGTGATCCCACGAAACCAAGTCTTTCGCTTTGTGAATTGAACGTTTGCAATCGAATGTCCAGTCGCTCCGATAGATCCAGGTCTTATGACCTTCACATTTCCTCCAGGGGAAACCGTGGATTTGAATATATGCGGCATACGACTGTCAGCAACTCGACATCTTGCAGCTGGAAGAGCCTCTCGCATCATCAATTGGTCTATCAATGAATATCCTTTCATCGTACTGTAAGATCAAGAGTTATTCTGCGATCACAGCTATTGTCGGTTCTGCTCAGTGCTCGTTATAAATGATCAAGTACCAAATTAGGGTTGACGACGCTCGCATGCCGACCTGCACCCCTCAACGCCCAATGACGCATTATATTGCGTTTCCACGTTGCATCATGATTGATAAACTCAGCCAGGAAGTCACGTAAAATCGTGAGCACACTAAGAATGTTGACTCCGATTGCACGAGGGCAATTCTAGATAATGGTGAATAATGCATGCTGTAGGATTAGAAAGGACGAGGAATTGCTTACTCGCACGGAGATCGTAGCGCATGACAAGACCATACAAGGTGAGGTGGTCGACAATATATTAGCAGACCAACGAGGAGTGGACAAACCATTTCGAGAAGGCGGCGCAGATGACGTGGGAATACTAGTGTGACCATTGATGCGTACCTCAGCAGTGACATGGGGGGTCTAGAGCATATTTAATCACTCTGATGAATGAGTAACAACAAGCAGGCAGATTATGAATTGACTCATTAACTATTTGCAACAGTCTGTTCGTAACTAAGGATATCTATATCTATTGCGGCTGGATGAAGTATCTCCTGAACCTGTCTGTTCCCATCAATTCCAATCGCGTGATAACCCAATGCGACTGCATTAACAGAGCAGGGAACCGAACCGTCCAATACGTCAGGTATCCTTCAGGCAACCCACCGATTTGAGCTTTGATGTTATCTGGCATGTCATTGTAATGATTGCGCTTATTACGCAGAGCGCGCAATAAGTCGAGCATCCTTGAACCCGTGTACTTGCGCTGTTTTCCAAGACTGTCCCTGAATCCTGGTGTGAGCTTTTTCAAGAAATCCCGGTCTGGGCCCATCACAATATCACCGACAGACTCGAGTAGAGAAAGTGCAGCAGATGGAGGATCACGAGGTTCGAACTCAAAATGATCAGAAACGTCGCACAAGAAGTTGAGACGATCATTGGGTGACCAAAAGAACGGATGCACAAGAATTGCGGAAGCATCGGGACTGTTGGAACAACGTGTTAACATGCTGACTGGTAAGGGGCTGATGGACGTGATATGAAACTTACCGTTTGCGTGGATCATGATGAAGCATAGCCTTGATCAAATCCTCTGCTTCGTATGCATAATCACCAAGACACTGAAGATCATCCAGATTGTATTCTCCCTTGACGATGTTGGCCTCACGTAAAAACTTGCCATCCTTATCAAAGGGGTGCCCGCCCTGTGTCAGAACATAATAGAAGACACATCCCAGAGAAAATATATCGATAGCCCGGGTCGCCCGACGATTTGTGGTAGGATCAATAATTGCTTGATCGGAAAACGCCCGAGTCTGATTGTAAGACGATGATAGGGATGCATTCATTGGAGATGTGCTCGCCATCCTTTCTTCGTCAATCAGTAGCTCGGGGGCGCGCCAACCGGAAGTACCAGCAGCATTGGCTGTTGTTGCGCGGAAGGAACTCTGATTGTCTTCAAGCCGCTTGCACAAGCCAAAGTCTGAAATAAGCAGACGCACTGGTTTATATGCGCCAGTCCTGAGTTTTTTTGGCGCCGCCACAAGAATGTTTTGAGGCTTCAAATCTCTATGAACAATCTTCAGTGAGTGCAAGTGCCGTACACCCATAGTGATCTGCCTTAGCATCTCAGTCTGATGCAATTTCTGGTAGTCAATGATGTCTACAAAATCTTCCGGTCTCTCGATTATCTGTTGCAGATTGGCTGGACATAATTCAAGAGCAATATAGAGGAATTTGCTGCTCCTCTCGCGACAGAAATATCTAATGACGTTGCTATGGTCGTCGCTTTCTTGCAATAACTGAACCTCATGTGATGCCACTTCGTAGAATTCGGAGAGCAAGCGCTTGACAGCGACATCACGACCATCGAAAACGCCTTTGCAGACAACCGTTCCGTGGCTCCCTCGACCAAGGACTTCTTTCTCATAAACCTTCAGAGCACCCACGCGATCGCCGCCATCGGGCTCTGCTATCTCCTCCTGAACGATTTCTCCAAGCCCTTGATTCGCCGAGAATCCAACGACAGTACTTTGCGACTTTACCGAGTGGGCGCCATCGGACTCCGGCAAACCTCGACTCTGAATCTGACTTCGTTTTCCGCGTTTATGTGCCTGCCCGCCCCTTCTACCACGGTGGGCTTTCTTCTTTGGTTTCTCTGGTGGGGGAGCACCTGATGGATCAACTGAGAGAGAAACGACGCTCGACACTGGAGATTGTGGTGAGACACCAGGCAGGACTCGCACTGTTGGACTGGGCGTGGTCAAGTTCGTAGAGTTGGAAAGCGCCGAATTTGGATGGTTTGACCTGACGGCGTTGTCAGGAGTTAATGGGGCGGAGCCGACAATGTTCTCAGGGGATGGTGATTCCTGGCCATGCTGATGCGCAGCCGGCGATGCAACTGAAATTGCCACATTGTGAGGCTTCTTCCTATCCGGTGACTTTGAAGTGTTGGAAGTACTTTCTGATAGAACCGGCCCTTGGGTCAAATTCAAATCCTTCAATAGTAAACTTCTTTTCAACAGCTCCTGCATTTGAGATTTGTTGACCCAGAAGAACAGGCCGCATACTAAGCTCAGCAAGACTATGACGACGTCTCCGCGATTGTTGTAAGTCGTTCTCAGAATTGCACTGGTTTCAAATATATCTGGATAGTTCGGCTGTTCTCCAATTTCATCTCTTGGCTGGTGTTTAGTGGCTTCCGTAAGAAGACCAGCAATACGTGGAGAGGCGGAGACTGAAGGCACGAGCCCGTCGTGGTTATTCAACTTGTGAACTCCAACAAGGGCAGCCCTGAGCTGCGCGGCACTAAGACTCATTAGTGGCCTGCCTTTAGTCGTGTAATCCTTCGTATATATTTGTGCCTGATTCGAGCGGCCGGTAACAAGGGGATAAGTTGCCTCGGACATGGCAAACCAACCTCCTTGTTCAGTGCAATTAATGAAGACATAGGGTTCCTCCAAGGGGTCGGAGGCGTAATCAGGATCTGGCGGAACTAGAGGTTGAGAAAGCACGACAAGGGGCAATTCATCGCCGCTCATTGGGGAAACCTGGCGAGCGACGTCGAATACCCGAGCAACGGGGGATGGAAATCGTTGCACATATCTCTTGCCGTTCATATGCCCATGATCCAGACCAAGAATGATACCATCGTGCATGCTGTAAATATGCCGCTTATCCATAGTGATGGTATACTGATTTTCAAGATCGGCATCGCGACTGTTGGGAGTCCACTCCGTGAATTTGAGGGTGCAGATGGCATCTCCAGTTTCTGTATTTTGAACCGCTACGGTGTACTCAACGCGTCCAATAGTGATGGTACCACCGAGCTGTGGCTCACACCCGTATTCATCTTCCACAGTAGATGCCGGAATGTTGATATTGAGACATTGGTTAGTCATAGCCTGGGGGCCTTGAGAACTAAAGACACGAATGACAGCACCGGTGCGAACATCGACGGTATATAATGTAGTTTCCTTACGTGCTGTATAGGTGACAGGAGGGTCAAGTCCAGAATATGGAGTATTATCGACAAGAGCCCTGACGGTGAGACCAAGTTTCTGAAGCCCGCCGTCAGAGCCTTGGTGGTAAACATAAAGATCGCCATCACGGCTGGGCTCAACGATCCAAAGGAGATCATCCTCCGGCTGAATATTCTTGTTAAGATCACCGCGGGTAGGATTCTCACGATGATATGTAGTCTCGACCATGGGGGTAGGTACTTCAAGTGCCCAAAGAGGAGCACCAGTTCTCCTATCCCGGGCATGTAAAGAGCCGTCGATGGTCGCCAGGAGCACAAAGTCCTCAACCTCCCAGTCCTGCAAAGACCGCGCGTTGAGCTGCGAATTGCTGATACCTTCAGCAGAAGTGCGTCGTGCAGGAGGTGCTCCAACGGCAGGAGCAGCTTTTGAGCCGCGTGCCGGAGCCAAAGTTGCTATGGCGCTCGCATCTGAGCCAGAAATAATATCTGAATATGAGGGAGCGATGTTCGTATCACGTTGAATATGGGGGTTCCGAAGGCCTCCAAGGAGGACCTGCCGTTGGCTTGATTGTTGAGAACTTTGCCATGAAAAATGCTGCTGCTGCTGAACAGCCACGGCGATGATGGGGAGGAGCGCGATCACCCCAGTGGGGAGTCGCCACCTCATGACGAGGCTGATATGAAGCGATGTTGGCTGACTTTCTTCACAGCGTAGATAGTTATCTAATAACTTATTTACCCCCTTTCAAAAAAGGCAAAATTTCGTTAGGCAGGATGGCGAAAGGTGTTCTACGTTGAGGTGGGAGGAAATGAGTCACCATGGGAAAATAGACTCGAGCGCCCCCTCGGAAGACAAAACACGAAAAACCAAATATAATTGAGATCCTCGACAATTCAAAAAATCTCGAATAAATAAGGTCTCACGGTGTATGCGATGGACTCAAAGCGAGCAGAAATTGTGTAGTAATGGCAACGATGGAGAGTAAGCTGACGATTGACACGCTTTGTTTGGGTGCTTCCAGTGGAAACGTCGACGAGACGATGATTGAGGTGTCGTTGGAATTACTGAATCAGGTAACCGTGTAACGAGGAGAGGCATTACACGTTGTAACTTGGCAATACATGGTACACAGGACAGCGAGTCTGATGATTCTTTTGTGACAGATATCAGGCAAGTTGCCATCTTCTGAATCTACCAAATATGCCCTGCGATGATTATCTGTCTGTTATATCGGAAAGGGAGATGCGCAGACAACTACCGAGTCAAAAAGATTTGATCCAAACCGTTACATTGCCATAAAAACACATGTTTTCTCTTATGGGACGAAAGAAAGGCTAAGTACGACAGTACGCTCATTATGCTTTGTTTCTTCACAATCGGTTTCTAAATAAGTCCTCCGTTAGATTTTGGGACATTCTGATCGTCTACATGCGCTCACGCTTGCGAGGAGCGCTACGGATGATGTTATCAACCCGAAGGAGGAGCTGGAAAGAAAGTCAGCAAGGTCTGGTCTGTCCGTGAAGGTCTGATAGTAGCGGCTAGCACGATAAGAATGTGGATGATTACCTCGGCAGCCTCGCTGGCGGATGAAACCACGGCCCTCTTCAATTTGTAGCTTTCCACCACACGGAGCTCTCTCATATCCGCAATACCACCCCCCGGCTTGAGCAAGTCCAACCCGGACTGGACCATCCCATTATTGATAGCCTGTCTGAGTCTTGTGACGAGATCATTCGAATCAAGGCCAGCATTATCTGCCAAAATCGTAGGAAGCTGTTTGAGGGCACGAGCGAAAGAGTCAACGGCTATCTGTTGTTTGCCAGTCGTATTCTGGGCGACTTGTTCAACGGCCTTGGCCATATTCATCTCGGCACATCCGCCGCCTAAGGTGACACGAGGGTCACGGACGGTTTGAGAAAGAACGGCAAGGGCATCATGTAGCGATCGCTCAGCCTCATCAAGAAGTTGCTCGGTAGCACCACGAAGGACGATTGTGCAGGCCTCGCCAGCAGCGACGCCGGAGAACTTTATCAATGTATCTTCGCCAATGATAATTTCCTCAATGGTGTCGCACTGACCAAGCTTGACGTGCTCCGGATGATCAAAAGTCGAGGCGATCTCACCACCTGTAACAAGGGCAAGACGCTCAACACCGTCAAAGTCAGCGTGCTCAATCGACATAATACCAGCATCCGTAAACAATTGCTCAGGCCAATTGTAGATGAGCTGTCTGTTGACGAAACAGTTGATTCCATGAGCCTTGATTTTTTCGACCTTGGCGCGCATTTTCTCACGCTCAGCCTTCTCCAATTCAGCCAATTTGCCAGTTGAATCAACCTTCACCCTGGCACCAAATATCTTTATCTTATCAGTATCCATAGCAGTGTTGGCGACGAGGATCTTTGCATTGGTCAAGCGTTTTGGCTGGTTAACACCAATCTTCTTATCCAGGATGAACCCCTCATCAAGGTACGAATCGCTCAACTTTCCTCCAGCCTTCTTAATTATCTGGATATGACTGAGATCAGTTGAGCCTTTCAACCTTAGCACAGCATCAACAGCCAGATTGGCAAACTTCTCCCTATCTTGGCTTAGGACCTTAGAGCTCAGCGTTGTTCGGGCGATGGAAACGAGATCGTTGCGAAGCAATTCTGGATTGCTGCTGTTATCGACAGCAATTTTGTCCAGAGCTTCAAGGGCGGCCTTGCTTGCTATTCTGTAACCATCAATGATGGTCTGCGGATGAATCTTCCTCTCAACAAGCTTCTCAGCCTCGCGTAGAAGTTCTGCAGCGAGCACTGTGACGGAGGTGGTACCGTCACCGACTTCATCGTCCTGTACCTTAGAGATATTGACAAGAACCTTTGCGGCCGCATTGTCGAGTGCAATAGCTTTCAAGATGGTCGCACCGTCATTCGTGACCATGATCTGACCGGTCGACCTAAATATAGAGAGAAAAAGGGCAATGATGAAAGACGGTCAATATATTAAACTCCTTTCTCATTCATGTCTTCGCGCATTGAGGACATACGCAGATTGCATAATTTTGTCCATTCCCTTTGGACCCAGAGTACTCTTGACTAAATCGCCTACAGCGATGGCACCAACGAAAGCGGAGAGACGTGCATTTTCGCCTTTCTCCTCGACGACATCGTCGGCAAAGATTTGCGTGGGTGCATTGAAAGAAGCCTATCATTTGATAATGGCATACTGCAGTCAGTGGAGGAGCACAGCTTGCGAAACCAGGACAGATGCCAAATTGTAAGTCAACTCACCATTTTCTACAAGTATTGAACGCGACCTCTATAGAGATAAAAAAGAGGACGCCTCACAGCCGATAAAACAAAAGGAGAAGCGCTGCGACTGCGTAGAAGTTTCGTAAAGAAAAAAAATGGAAATAGAAATAGAAATAGAAATGATATAAAAAAGTACGGTTAGAAAGTGAGGAGGGAAGAATGGTACACACGTATTCAGTATGTGAGCTGAGAAGAGAAAGGGAGGTGTTCTGCCACCCGCG
>JAGYHZ010000107.1:0-17384 GCA_024244195.1 Ascosphaera aggregata | reverse complement strand
CCAATCGGTTGGAGCGTCGCCACGCTATCTAGGCATGCTCGCAGCCAAGTGTACTACCCTGCGCAATAGGTCAATTCACGCGCAGCTGTACAAAACCCATACAAGGTATCTCATGCACGAATAAAGTGTCGTGTGCTTGAACGGGCATGGGTGTGTAGCGTGTTTAAAAATCACTGAAGTTCACTTTTTCGTGGTGAGAAAGTCACTAATAACGATGGCCTTCTTCGCTTTACTGTAGTCTTGGAAGTACGAAGTACCATCCTAACGGTGCAGTTTGAACGATCACTTGACAGCTTCAGCGATACCCTCATTGTGCCATTTCTGTAGCATGGAGTGGACAGCTAATCAGGTGTTCGGCTACCCCTTTTGCCGTTGAGGTCGATCATTGGTGCGGTGCGGACCGTACGGACAACGATTCTCCGTCGCAACTGGGTTCAATGGTTTAATTGCGAGTATCAAGATAAAACGACAGACCCTTACGCAACAAATATTGACTTTTAGAAAACAATGAGTACGTGCTTCATGACTAAGCGGTTGCTTTGTGCTACGCTGGGCTAACCCGGAAAGGAAAATCATCAACAATGACGACATCGAGATTTGGCAATGTCGAGCTAAAGAAAAACAATCGGACAGAGGAAGGAGGGATTGGAAGACTTAGAGGAGACTACTACGGGCTATTGGGAGGCTTGTGTGACTCTTCGAGAGCTATAGCGAGCTACTCAGAAAGACTTTTTTTGTTCTTCGCCAGTGCAGAATCAAAATTGGCATCGGCACATTCAGCAGCATTGATTCAATATCATCTCCGAAAGTGCAGACATGCTTGCAACCCCTGTGACCTCCGATTGTCTCTTTGGCGCTAACGCCAAACCTCAGAGAATGCGAACAGCAGCTTCAAAAAGAGTCTACGGGAAGAGGCAAGCTGATGCGCCAAAAGCTGTCTTTAATGATCAGGATAGAACTACCAGGTGGCAGATCACAGCGAAAGATGCGGTTTCATCGAGACAAAGAACCTGGAAATTTGCCAGCAATGAGCTGCATCATCATGATGAGGTTGAGGCTCTGCGGGCAGAGCTGGAGACTATAACAATTACAGATGAAACTGGCATTGCCAATGAAGGTGGAGTGCCCACGAAGGGTGACAGTTCAACTCACTTGTCATCGACTTCAAAAGCCTATCCCTTGAGAGAAGAGATCAGCGTAATCAACAGTCTGGTTCAGCAAAGAGTCCGAAATGCAGACGAACCAAGCGAAAAAGCTTTACAGCCGTCGATGGAGACTGCCTCGAACCTCACCTCTGTAGCTACAACTCTTGTCGACGTCGATGCTGAGCGATGGAGCTCTGCTCTTAATAAACAGGCAGCGGAGTCTTTAGTGCAATCAATTGCAAGCCCATGCAGACTTTCAGGGATTATCCAAGACCCAGAGCTCACATCTTATGTTTCTCCGATCCTCTCTCAGGCTTCTTCTCCCTTGGCATCAGCAGGTATCCAGTCATTCCAATCCTGGTCCGAAAGATCTAGCAGCCGATACTTCACCGTCGCGAAGATCGCAGAGGGTTCGTATGGTGAAGTCTATCAACTCAAACTTCGCAAAGATGTCTTGAAAGCAGAGGCAACTAAGCTAAGCAAAGCAAAGATCGCCAAAATAAGAACATACAAAAACGTCATATTCAAAATCGTTCCTTTGAGGGCAAAAAAAGGTGCAGGATCGCGGAAGTTCACATCAGTGAAGGATTTAACATCCGAGCTAAAGTTGATGAAAGTGCTCGATCGAATTCCGGGGTTTGCTAGGTTCAGGGAAGTTCATGTTGTCCAAGGAAGATTTCCCAAAACATATCAAGATGCTTGGGATTTATACGCTCGCAACAAGCCTGAGGAGTGCCTGAATCCTGACCCCAAGAAGAAGGCAAGCTTTCCTGACGGGCAGCTTTGGGCGATTCTTGAAATGGATGATGCTGGTGCTGAGCTTGAGAAGAGATTGTTTGCCGGAATGATCAAAAGTGCTTTTGAAATCTACGACATATTCTGGGGAGTCTGTATGGGACTTGCCAGAGGTGAAGGGGCTCTAAACTTCGAGCACCGCGACTTACATCTAGGGAACATCTGTATCAAATTTGGAAGGAGTAAGGTCATGACGCTTCCAAAATTGGACCTCGACAATGAAGATGCCCTCCTCACAGGTTTCGGACTGAGTGGCATTGAGACAAGCATAATTGATTTTTCATTATCCAGAGCCGAGTTGAAAACAGGTGAAGAACATGGCAATGGCGCAGAGAGCGATGTCGAGATCGCTTGGTGCAATCTGGACGAGAGGGGTATCTTTGATGCAGAAGGAGAAGATGAAGATGACCAACTACTCCGGGATACTTACAGACAGTGAGTCTCTTGTCTTTTCGAAGCATGTTCTCAGAACGTCTCCTGACTTGATTACTATAGTATGAAATACCAGGTATACCTCGACGATCCAACAAATGGTAATACGGGGCCTGTTGTACCTGAGAAATGGGCTGAATCGCACTGTGGGACGAATGTCGTTTGGCTACGGTTTTTGAATAAGATGCTGCTCCGAAAATGCGGAGAAATTGACTACAAGATTTTGCTTGGAGGCACTTCTTCGAACTCCACTTCAAGCGGAGATGCGCCACGAAAAGTTCTCGCTGAGCGTAGTGCAAATACTCAACCGACGAACAACAGGGCAAGCAAAACTGGGAAGAAGATGAGAGCATTCACGGGAACCCAGACGGCAGACTTGACTGTCGAGGACACTTCTAATGATGCAAGATCAGTCATACAGACATGGCAGGAAGGGCTGATTGGACGCCTTGAAGTCATGGATAGCATGCTTGACTTTGATAGCGAAGGGTACTCGGATTTTCGAAGCGCGGGCGACATCGTGGCATTCGCAATTGGAGCCGGCTGGTTAGATGAGGGAGACTATTTGAGGGCATGAGACGATGGCTTTGTGATATGAAGGAAATCATAGAAAGCTAAAGAACAGCTATGGTGGATGATTACTATATTAGAATTGGGCACCCCAATGTTGAGAAGCTTGCGCGCGTGAGTCTGTATGTATATGACGAATCTAGATACCATTGATAGCTTTAAATACGTTTGGAGTTTTCTCGAATCAGACTCGGTTTCGAGGTATCTAATCATGGCTTGATCACATTTGACGCTTTAACGCATATTTGGAAACCGATAGGATTGTAAGGTGAGGAGCATCATGAAACATTTTTGATGAAGAAAAAATCTAAGGAGGTATGCCCTTAGTAGCCAACATGGAAATGACGTGGCCGATTCTCATTGATGATTGAGTGCAGCTTCATGCTTCGACACTATATCTCAACCACTCTCCAACAGCCTTCAGACTCTCCCACCGAACAGCCGGGTCTGTATCTGCCATTAATTGCATAATTCGTGCCTTAATACCTAACTTCTCCAGCTGCCCCCGCTTTTCAGGAACTTCCCTAACTAAGCACCCTACATCATTGCAGGCAATCTCCAATACACTTTTGTCATTCTCCCATTCCTTGCTTAGAATCTGAGCTAATTTTCTCGGAAGCTGCCCTTTCTCCGCCTCCAAGATCTTTTTGGCATTCTCCCGCCAGAATTGCGGGTTGCGATGTGGTGGAGACCAGCGTAAGTGACCTGATCGTACTTCAGAGGCGTACTCGTCAAAGGTGGTTTGGGTCCTTGTATATTCATCAAGCATCTCGATGAGAGCTTGTAGGTCCTCGAGAAGATCTGGATCGGTGAGATGACGGCCTTTTATATTTGTGAGGAGGGCTGGAAGACGATTGAAGACAGCTGCTGGAAGGAGCAAGTCACGATTCGCCTTGAAAAGATTATGAAGGCTGGCGAGAAGGAGACGTGTAGTTTTTTCCTTGGGAGATGTTCGCAGGAGATTGATGTATAATGGCACGATATCATAGTCGCTAGGATAGATGTCAGCACCTTATAATTCATGAAGCAAACAACGAGGCTTGACTAAGGTTCCCGTACGATTCAAGCTGTTCTCCAACGAGATGACTTTCGAACGTAAGCTGCCAGACAACTAGTAGAACATGATAAAGCAGCTGTATACCGATACTACCAGCTTCGTTCGTCCTATTTGAAACCGGACCGTTCTCCCGAGGATTCCCCGAGGCTTCCTTGAGAAGCTCTATCAATGGTTTGAGCGTTTCATTCCTCTGGTTCCAAAAAATCTCCCTCGATCGACTTGTTCTCAGTAAGTTGGAGAATCCTTGAACTCCAATATCCTGAAGACCCGGGTCCTGACTGCCTGTTAAAGTGGACAAGTATGCGTAGAGTTTAGGCAGCGCTGCTTCATCCTGAGAAGATGTTTTTGCAGTGGTTGCGAGAGAAGTAGATACGAGACTGGTGAGGAAAGCGGCTGTCAAGAGAGGAATAGGATCTTCTGGGTTTGAGGATTGCTGCAACAAAGGTAGGAAATGCTTATATCTATTCTCATTTGCGGCCAAAGCATGAGCCAGCGAAGGGCAATCTGCAGTGCCCAAGCGTGTCATCAGCATTCAATTCTCTTTTATACTCTTTGCGCAACGGGTTTTCACATCGGCATCCAGTTTGCATTGTCTCCATATATCTCATCATACCATGAATAAGGTCCCCCGCCAGCACCAAGACATATTGTATAATATCTGTTCGTCTTGACGCAGATTCAAGAACACTCTTCTCGTCACCACTGCCAGCTAGCAGGGTCACATACACCTGTTCATTCTCTCCAATGGTTTTAGCACGCGCATCTCTGCGCACCTTATCAACGGCCTTAATCTTGCGCAGATGATCCTCGGTGATGTTGCCCGCGCGCACTGCACCCTCCCACGGGATGGGACGAGCACGAATGTTGTTCTGCAAAGAATTGAGGTATGTTGGCGAGTCAAGGGCCATGGTGAAGTATTCTGAGAATTCCCGGAATGAGTCTGCTGATGAAGGATCCTATTCAGTCTCTTCCTATCCCCTTTTGCCTTTATCTCTCTCTCTCTCCCACCCCCTCTCTCTCTGATCGTGGAGTTGTCGTCGCTCAGAGTTGGCGGTTAAAGGCATGTCTTGGCGCTCGGGGTTCCGCTTTCTCACTTCTTCACTATGACGTCCGCGGACATGGAACTTGGGTGGAAGAATTACGTACAGTAGGTGTCAATGGTTGTCCTCCTTACGCTGGGAAAAGCAGAAAGGGGTTTGCTTCACAATTAATCTGGGGATTGTATGCAACAAATTTTTAATCATCAATTATATAGGGAGCGTCTTCTAGCTTGATGTTTGCTATGCCTGCTGCTGAGCTGGTGCTGGTGCTGTTGTCGTCGTATGGTCGTCAGTCATAGTGCGTTGAAACGGAGCTCTCATCCCCACATCAGGTCCCGGCCGCTGCATTCACGTACTATATCTATATGCGACAACCTCGAAAAGTTGATATATATCGTTGTGAGGTTGGCCAACGAGCTGCCAGATAGGCACAAAGTGGAGGGTGTCCTTTTTTTCATTACGACAAGCGCACGTTTATCATGTCAAGTCCACAGGGAAGCAAGCCGTCGAAATGGGGCTCGTTTCTCCAGCAAGCAGTAGCAGGGGTCGAGTCGCGATTGGATACGATGCTGGCTACCGAAGAAGAGGCTGCACAGCAGAAGGCATTCAAGGAGAAAGCTGCACCTAAAATGGAGAAGGAGGATACGTCTCCACGGTCTTCGCTCACAGACCAAAGAGGTATCGGACATCATCCCGATTCTTTTTCCCGACATTGCCGTATCCGCTAGTCATCTTACTGACTTGCCAACTTATAGCACCCTTAAGAAGCTCATCGAGGAGTAAAGCAAATGATCGATTACAGGAGCGTCTAGCTAAAGCTATAGCAAGGAAAAGTAGTCCTGTCAGCATATCGTCTCGTGACGAAAAGTCAAGCACGTCAGGATCCTTTACGGTGACTGAAGGGCGAGCGAGTGTTGATAGTGTGGCTACTAGAAAGTCCATCTATACCATATCCGTGACCGAGTCAAATCAGGAGCTAGCAGATGATAAACCAGTCGCCCATGACGAACGTGCCGCTGAGAAACCCCATGGCGAGACGGAGGAGAAAGCAATTAGGGTTAACGCTCCTGAAGATGATTACAATGAGCCACGGCCGGAGCTAGTGGCCAAACCTGAGGTACCCGAGCAAGGCAACCAGACAGAAGAAGGAAACCAGGGCAAATCATCTGATTCAATAGCTAATCATGATGGGGATGGGGATGGAGAGAAACACTGGCGCCAGGAAATGCACGAGTACATGGAAAAAATCGATGCGCTACAATCCAAATTGAAGTATCTTGCTCAGCAAGCTGCAGAGTCTGCAAATAGTGCAGCTGCTTCCGCAGCACCAGGAAGTCTGGAGAAGAAGTTGCTTGAAAAGGATGAGCAGATTGCCAATCTCATGACAGAAGGCAACAAATTGTCGAAGATTGAGATGGATAACAGAGCTGCCATTAAAAGATTACGCGTCGCTCTTGCAGACAAGAACAAGGCACATTTGCAACTGCAAAGGAAGGTGGACACGTACGAGGACGAAGTGCAGCAGAGAAATGAAGAGCTACAAGCTGCGAAGCGATTAGCAACAAAAAACAATTCGATCGTCGCTGCTGCTGTGAAAAAGGAGAAGGAATTGGCTCCTGTTATATCAGAACGGGATGCACTGCTCGTTACGGTCAGTGAGCTGAATCAGAAATTGTCAGAAGCCAACGCAAGAGCGGGGCAGGCAGGACAGGCCGCTCAGAGTAAGGTATTGGAAGCAGAGAGACGGCGCGCCCAAGAAGCTCAGGATGACTTCGCTCAATTCAAGTTAGAAAAGGAGATCAGCGACAATAAATTTATGACGACAATACAGAACCTCAAAGACTCCATAGAGCGTGAGAAGGAGAAGTCGCGACTGTTGGAGGTTGAGTTGGGTGCTGAGAGGACTGCGCTTGAACAGAAACTGGAAACACTACGCTCCCAAGCAGAAGAGGCCTCATCTAGTGCGAGTGGCGATGCTCGAGCCAAGCTGCTCAGACAAATCGAGACCCTGCAGTCGCAGTACTCGATTGCTAGTGAAAATTGGCAGCGAATAGAAGGTTCATTGGTTGCGCGACTAACGACCGTTGAGAAGGAAAGAGACGAGATAGAGAAAACCGAGAATGAGGTCCGCCGAAAGTTGAGGGATGCCAACCTTCGGGCTAAGAAAAGCGAAACAGAGCTCGAAAGCTCCCGAAATATGATACAGGAGTTGCAGCGGGATCTCGATCTTGTTAAGCAGAAGCTCGAAAGGTCGACGAAGAAATACGATGAAACAGAGCAGCAGCTGGCTTCTGCTAAAGAGGACCTCGTCAAGGAAAGGCAACTCATTGAAATGACAGTCCAACAACGGATTGAGGAAGAGAAACTCAAATGGCAGGAATCCTTCGTGGCCGCAGAAGCTCATCCCCCCTTAGAATCACCGATGCCATATAGCCGCAAGTCATCCTTAATGGAGCAATACCGCACACCAAGCTCCAAGCCAAGGTCGTCCATCATAAATTTTCCGTCAGGCGAATCAATGGAGAGAGCTCTGCCTTCTACCATCCGTCATAATTCCACCACGTCAACTCCTTCATTCGCTTTAGGACGGCACCCATCGAACGACTTTTCCGTGCTCTCTTCCGTTGCGGACATGCCAAACATCAATTCCCTCGAAGCAGACGAATCTCCCAATGAGCTGATGCGGTCGTCAATGCAGGAAGAAGGAGCAGCTACCCATACTAGCTTTGGCAACGCGCAATCTCGTGGCGTCAATGACCTTATTTCAGCATCCACTGTTGGTGCTGGCCCTTCTGTGCAGCTTGTTGAAAGAATGAGCGCTACTGTGCGACGCTTGGAAAGCGAGCGTGCAGCTTCGAAGGATGAACTTGCACGCTTAACCTCCCAGCGTGACGAAGCAAGGCAAGAAGTCGTTTCGTTAATGCGCGAAGTTGAGGAAAAGAGAAAATGTGATGAAAGAATCAAAGAGCTTTCAGCCACATTGGAAGACCTCGACCAGAGGTATAATACAACGCTGGAAATGTTAGGCGAAAAAAGTGAACAAGTGGAGGAGTTACAGGCAGACGTGGTGGAGTTGAAGAGAATATACAGGGAACTTGTTGATAGTACCATGCAATGAGTTCGCGTAAGCTTCGATGGGACATGTGAGAACTTGAGAGATAAATAGGGCTGCCATAGTGGTGTAATCCGTTTGGGGCTTAGATGAATATTTGGTGTCATGAATTCGTTATCAATGTGTATAATGCGAAAATCAATAGTCAATATGCAAGCCTGGTGCTTCCGAATTATAGCTCGATGCCTTCCCGCTTGGCGGACTGCACAATGAAATCTTTGACCTGTTGTATCCTCGAAATCAGCATGTCTGCACCTGTCATGAACAATTCAACCCGAAATATGGTACCTTTTGGTCAGGAGCAAGGTTGATAGCCAACTCTCCGTCCACATTTTCTTTGTCTGTCTCTGCTCCTTCTTTCAAGAGCATTACGGCACAATCGCCATTGCCTTCTGCAATTGCATGATGTAACGCAGTCATTCCATCGTTGTCAGTCGCATTCAGGGGGCTCTTCCCCTGAGTCAGGAGTAGCTTGACAATTGGAAGCGAGCCACTTGCAGCTGCCCTATGTAGAGCTAATTGGCCGCGTTTGTCTTTGACTCTGGCGCTGCATTTGCTGTTGAGAAGCATTTTAATCGTCGATATGTTCTGTTTTGATGTAGCGAAATGAAGAGCATTCTGCGGAATAAGCGTAAGATTCAGCATCTCATAGTTTTTGGGGCTGTGGCAGATGTGCGCACCTGACCCATATTCGTCTTGATATTGACATCCGCCCCACAAGACAAGAGCATTTCGACGATTGAATCTCCATCACCATTTGGCAGACTTGCTGCCATCATCAGAGGTGTCCATCCTGAGGAATCCTAGTGACGCGCCGCGGTCAGATTAAGACCAATAGATCAGGATGACTTTGAACTCGTGTACCTGCACATCTGGATCAAATCCTTTTTGTTTCATGAACATCTCGACAATC
This sequence comes from Ascosphaera aggregata, assembly GCA_024244195.1. Taxonomy (NCBI): domain Eukaryota; kingdom Fungi; phylum Ascomycota; class Eurotiomycetes; order Onygenales; family Ascosphaeraceae; genus Ascosphaera; species Ascosphaera aggregata. The sequence goes on along the minus strand of JAGYHZ010000107.1, from coordinate 8,320 downwards.
TCAACATGTTTGTTGGCCACGGCCCAATGAATTGGGTACCGTTCATCTGCATCCTTTTCAAACGCAAGCTTGGGATTCGTCTAGCATCGATCAGATCAGCAACCTATATAGCGCATAAAATAATAACTGTCTGCAAGCTAACCTTCAAAAGGTTTTTGACAATGGAAGCTACACAACCATGAATTAGCCTGGAACATCAACAGGTCTTCCCAGGAGTCAAACCCACTCTGTCCCTCACGGGCCGCTTCATGCAACGGATATTCAGCGCTGGCATCAGGATCCATGATGGAACTCTACAATCATATCTTGCACTACCTCTAACCAATGGGCAAAAGGACTTTGCAACTAAGCAAGTTGTTGTAGGTGAGCGGCCGTTGCAATCACCTCCAAGGACGACGTCATAACAATCGCGAGTGCAATTATTTTAGACGCGCGCGTATTAAACGCCAAGCATGTAGCGCCTAGTCAGCCCTGTCGCGAAATGTTTGTAAGTCGCATCTACTCAGAACGGCATCAAATTGCTTAGCAGTTTGGAAGACACCTGCTTCAAAGTGGATATAGCATATCCTTCGACAAGTTATTGCAGTCGCGGCAGAGTTCTTATTTCCCCCCTAAAGTGCTTTTTAGCAGTTGTCAATCTGTGGTGGTGATTTTTCCCGGGAGTTATAGGCGGAATTTCAACATTATCGTTCCAATTAACAACAACAACGTCAAGGGATTATATACCGGGAAAGGAACAGGGCTATCTAAATCCTTCAGCATCATGGAAGAGGATCCTTCGCTGAAAGTTGATCGATTAGTGCGAAGCAATACAAAACGCACATACGAGCTATTTGGTGCCGATTACCTCAAAGCACCTATATCCAGCACAGAGAATTCAATCGGACTAGCATACAAAAAACAAGCCTACCAATCCGTACAAACACTACCACCATCTATCGCTGAGAAGGTTTCCAAGGCTGAGGGCAAATTAAGGAGAAGGCCCGGAGCTCCGGGACCAGCTGCTGCCGGTCCAACTGCGCCAGGCACATCCAATGCACTCGTCAAGTCGACGCATCGAGCACCAGCAGATAAGCAGCCCACGAGCCTGGTCCGAAGACCTACGGTATCTGCACAACCGAAACCAGAATGGCATCCCCCTTGGAAACTCATGCGCGTCATATCGGGACATCTGGGCTGGGTTCGAGCTCTAGCTGTTGAGCCGAATAATCAGTGGTTTGCGAGTGGTGCAGGCGACAGGACGATCAAGATATGGGATTTGGCGAGCGGTTCTCTAAAACTCACATTGACGGGACATATATCGACTGTTAGGGGCTTGGCAGTTTCTCCAAGACATCCATACATGTTCTCATGCGGTGAAGATAAGATGGTGAAGTGCTGGGACTTAGAAACCAACAAGGTCATCAGGCACTATCACGGTCATTTGAGTGGTGTATACTCGCTTGCGCTTCATCCAACTCTTGATGTTCTCGTCACCGGTGGAAGGGATGCTGTTGCGCGTGTTTGGGATATGAGGACGCGAAGCAATGTCCACGTCCTGAGCGGTCACAAAGGCGTTGTGGCGGATCTGAAATGTCAGGAAGCAGATCCGCAAGTCATAACCGCTTCGCTTGATAGCACAGTCCGATTATGGGACCTAGCTGCAGGGAAGACCATGGGCGTTCTCACACATCACAAGAAGGGTGTTCGCGCTTTGGCAATCCATCCCACCGAATTTACATTTGCATCCGCCAGCACAGGAAGCATCAAGCAATGGAAGTGCCCAGAGGGAGCTTTCATGCAGAATTTTGAGGGACAGAATAGCATCATTAATAATCTTGCTGTCAATGAGGATAATGTCCTATTCTCCGGTGGTGACAATGGTTCCATGTGTTTCTGGGATTGGAAGACTGGCTACAGGTTCCAGTCATTAGATACAACTGCGCAGCCTGGCTCGCTCGAGGCGGAAGCTGGTATCATGGCTGCGACGTTCGACAGAACAGGATTGCGACTGATTGTTGGCGAGGCGGATAAAACGATCAAAATATGGAAGCCGGACGATGAGGCAACTGAAGAGACTCATCCGCTAGATTGGAAGCCAACCATCGGGCGACAAAGATTCTAGTACTTCTCCTTATCCTTACTTGAATGCAGGTCATTTTCATTCTCATATAATCTTGCACTAGAACTCAGGTAGTGCGCGAACTTAGTTCGACGCTTGCGCGGGCTTTTAGAAAAAAAGCAGACTACATTGCATGATACCACGAGCTTTCGAAACAGGAAATGTTACTGTATACATATGTATATGAATTTCCATGTCGCATATACTGAAGAATTACTCTAAAATCAAACGGGTATAATTGATTGAAAACAATACTTGCATGCCGCGGCACATCATAGCAGCCTAACCATCAAAGCCAATGCCCAATACTTTCGCCTCCGCGTCTTCCCTTAAAGCCGCTCTTATATCCTCCGGCGCAATTCTGAGCCTCACTCTTCCGCTTCGTTCTCCTCCTCCTCTCCCACCGCCCATACCGTCACCTTCGACAGCTAGAATACCACTGTTCATCAATTCCATCAGTGAAAACCGCATGCATCTCACTCTCGATCGTCCTGAGTCACCTCCTCCCTTGCGATTGGCGCCACCCGATTTCTGAAGGATATAATGTTTGAGGTTGGTGCTTGTCGCTGAAGAAATGCTTGATATACAGTTATCCGCGATATATCTGGATTCGTCCAAGATATCGCCTAGTGTCGAATCGGTGGTACCTGTCCGACGAATTCTTGCAAGAAATGCAGCAAGGAAAAGCTTGGGCGAGAGCGGTAGAGAACGAAGAAATTGCTGCAGTGGTGTGGAGGTGGCTTCGTGAATTGCTTGTTTGATTGTTGCAATTGTCACACGGGGCAAGTTATCACTGTGATCCATGTACCCTGTGGTTGACGGCTTATGATTTTTGCCTGTGGTTGACGATGCTCGCATGAGGGGACGGTTCTCCTTTCCAGCTGCACAGCGTTGCCTGGCTGGTGTCTTGCTTGGCGTCGCTGGAAACTCCCCGTCATCCTCATGTTCGTTGATCGTGCTAAGTCGGTTCTTTTTCGAATTTTCCTTGTTAGTCGCCTCACTCTCCTGTTCTGCAATTTCTACAGCCCTTCGGCAAATGTCGAGTGCCCGTCTCGCATCGCCACTAACCGCGGCCACCTTTCTGCTTGCAAACTGTAAGGCGTCAGACTCGACAATATTTCCCGGCACATTTGCCAGACGAGTCTGTATAATTTCAATCAACTCATTATGTTTATAGCCTGAAAATGTAATACGAGTCAACCCCAGTCTTGACGAGATTTTGTTGCTAAGCGTTCTCTCTGGTAAATCCATTGTGTTGGCAACAGCAAGCACGACAAGGCGGGAGTACTTGAGTGCCGGCCAATTGAAAAAGTTATACATGACTGATTGGTTTTTCGTCACCAATTGGTCTAGTTCGTCCATTAGAACGACGCATGGCACTCGCCGTGGTGACGGATGCGTAAATTCTCGCTCCAGAAGGTCCAAGGCATGTGACGGTGCCACTCTGTCTCCCTTTAGTGCCTGCCATAAGAGAGAATAAGACTGGTGAGGATCAGTTATTTTCATTCCATTGATCTCAACGAAGATGAAGTCATCCATATCCTCGTACAATGCCGCGTTATTGAGCTGAGCCACAACTTCGCGGACGGTCGCGGTCTTTCCTGTCCCGGGAGGGCCTGAAATGTAGATGCAGGTACCTGTACCGCCAGCAATCGCGGCTCGCAAGCTCTCGTATACCATGGTGAATTCACGCTCACGGCAAGGAAGGGCCTCAGGGACACTCGAGACATGCAGCACATTCCGAGCTTGACGATAGGGTGAAGAAGTGAACTGAGAGGGAGATAGAATCCGGGTTCCTAAAGGCGTAAATTCCAGTGGCTTCTTGACGATGATTCGTTTATGGGTTGGTGTGGTCAAGACTTTCTGACTCCTGCGTGATGACGGAGTACCTGCCAGGGAGCTTGTCTTTTGCCTCTTGCGAGGCGTACTGGGTATTTCGGCACTATTGCAGGCACGTTCATGAAGCTGCGTCTATCATTTAGCATCTCAGTATATTAGAAACAATTGGAGACGAGTCTTACCTCCTTACCTTCCACCCTCTTTCTCTTGCTCCGTTTCAGGCCCGACTTAATGAAGTCAATAAACCTGAAAACTCCTTCTTCAGTACCATCATACACTTCCTCCCATATAAACTCGTCTGTGTATCTTCCCTGCAATTGACTAACACCTCTCCGACAAATGATACATTTATTGTACTCAGCCAATGCAGCTTTGCCCCTCGGTCTCCCGTCGGGATAACGATCATTGAAGACAGCAGCAGACATGATATTCGCCTTTCCATTTATTGATGTTAATGGATTGACATTGAAGTCTACCGTGACATATTGCTCATTCGTAAGCGCATCGTCTCGTCTTTTCTTTCTTGTAGACATGAACTCATCCGGCGACGCAAACCACATGATATTGGCACATTTGACCATTTCCTTCGTATCATTGGTGTCCGCGACCTCATCCTCAAATTCTTCACTATTCACCTCCGTAAATTCGCATATAATGCCTGCCCAGTCGTGCCCTGCTTCCGGAGATTTTAACAGGACGGGATCGCCAACCTTGCATTCGAATTGACCCATTTTAGCACCGATGATCTTCTTAGGACGCTTCCTCGGTCGTCCTTTCTTCGATGGAGTCTGCACCACATTCTCAGCGCCCTCATTATTCCCATTCTGTCCATGCTCCAATTCTTCTTCGTACACCCACTGCCATGGATGATCTTCGTCACCTAATTCATCGTCTGAGTCCTCATGCAGAATGCCACCCTTGGTCAACCATAATTTGGCCTGTTCGGCGAGTGCTCTGCGACCAGGAGAGACACTCTCCACGTCTCCAGGTAACGCCATTTGCGATCTGCCTCAAATAATGCTAATCATTCAGCCTCTTGCCTATAAAATCCCCAATCAGCAAGTCCCCCATATGCACATGTCGCCGATGCGTCTTGATCAATCCGCGTCAGTCATGAACGCGAGTACACGTCGATAACATTCAATTTAACCCAATTCGACGGTATTCCGTTCATAGTGCTGAGTCATCCTACATATCACGTGGCACTGACTTATGAACATGAAGAACGGAGTTTGAACCATTGCGCGAAATTCCGTCGTCGCGGGTGGCAGAAACCCTCCCTCGTCTTTGCGATGTGTATGCAGTATTTGGAGACGTCAATAACAAAAATTATACATTTTGCAGCCGGGGCAGAGTACACATTTACAGTGCAAGGAAGCTGGGGCTCTTGAATTACTCAAGGGAATAGCTGTTCTGAATCAATGGTGCTGTGAGCAAGGCTTATCAGGCAGTTTCTGTTCACCCCTTCGAATCATCACTTCTGCGACGCGACTGCTTGCTGCTAGGGCACAACCTTCCAATACTCGTCAATAGCTTCTACGGGTAGACAGGCCAGTGCGGTCCGAAAGCGCAGAATATTTGGGGTGTTTAGACTCTTATAATGTCTCTCTTCGGCTCCCAACAGCCTTCGGGTTCTGCGCTCTTTGGAAATACCGCCGTGCAACCGTCCTCGACTCCCAGCCTATTTGGAAACACTGCCGCCAACCAGCAGCAGTCTTCTTCAAGCTCTATCTTCGGTGCGCCAAATACTGGTGCAAACACTGGCGGCAATTTGTTCGCAGGCCTTGGGAATACCGCTGCGCAGCAAGGCACTCAGGCGAAATCAACCGGGGCTAATATGTTTGGCAATCTTGGTAATCCTGGTGGTTTTAACAATCAACAGCAGCAACCTGCGGCTACGACTGGTTTATTTGGAAATATTCCAACGAACAATCAGCAGCAAGGAGGTACAGGTGGTTTGTTTGGCAATGTTGGTAATTCGCAACAACAACAACAACCAGCAGGAGGTGGCTCCAATATATTTGGTGGACTCGGGAATACTCAGCAAAATCAGGCCAATAACTCCAATCATTTTGCCGGTTTAGGAAATACCCAGCAGAATCAGCAGCAGGCGGTTGGCTCCAATGTTTTCGCTGGCTTTGGCCAGCAGAACAAACCCCAAACCGGCACAGGTTTGTTTGGAAGCATTCAGAATCACAGTCAGCCGACTGGCGGTAACTCGTTGTTTGGAGGAAGCATGTTGGGCACAAATATGCAGCAACAGCAGCAGCAGCAGCGACAACAACAACAGCAGCAGCAGCAGCAGCAGCAGCAACAGCAACCACAGCTTGAGGCTACGCTTGGGTCCGTCCAATTAGGTCAGACACAAGGACTAGGGTTGACAATATGGACACCTTTTCAAGGAATGACTGGTGGTATGTTTTACAGTGCTTTTGTTTGCTCAAAAATTCGCATCAGCGGAACGACCTAACTCACAGGCTGTAGTCCACCGCTCCGTTCCTATGCAAGTTATGATTGTGAACGACAAATGGAATCCTTATAACCGCACCTCGCCCTTCAGAACATACCTCTACAACAATGTCGGCGAAGACACGGCACCATTCTATCAACCAGGTCCCAATGATGACGAAACCAAGTGGGAGGAAGCGCTTCGCAAACGCCCTGGACCAAGCTACGTCCCGATCCTAGTCCAGGGTTTCATGGAGCTCGGCAAGCGCGCACAGCGTCAACGAGATTTTCTGACTATGATGCAAGTCCGACTTCATGAGGTTAACAATGCACTCACAGAAATGCTACAGAAACATAATCTTCACATATCCATCAAAATCGCAGCTTGTCGGCGACGGCATCTAGTGCTGAGCGAGCGAACTCTATCATTGGCTGCAAAGACTGAGGTTTTGAGGAATAGAGGGTACGCCATGGATGAGACCGAGGCTGAACTGCAGGCCAAACTGCAGGATTTGGAAAGGAGGGTGTTTGATCCGTTAGTAACTGGCAGAGTGGAGGAGATATGGGCGCGTATGATGACACTAAGGGAGCGATCGAAGACGTTACAGCAGGAGCTTGAGCAATTGGGAGATGACAAGGGTAAGGTTGGAGAGGGCATAAGCGAGGCTACACTGAAGACAGCAAAAAAGGTATTCCGTCCCATCACACAATTTGGAACGCTTTATTGCATAACTGACATGGGTTATAACAGATTCTAGAAGACTATGCCAAGCAAATACAGTTTCTTGCCAATGAGCTCAGCTCTGCTCAGAGACAGTTCGAAAACTTGCAGAAGACATCTTCTTAGTTCATATCAAACTCACTTCTCCTCTTGGTTCTTTCCAAGGAGACATCCGCCTTCTGCTGTCACTCATCCACTATATAGCTTCCTCTCCCTTTGGCCCTCCCTTCCTTCACTTTGTAACTGACTGTGCATGGCGTTCGCGTCATTTCTTTTGGTATTTGACGAATATATTACGATATTCGGAAGCAGCTTCTATAGCTTTACTTCCTCATGAAACATCTTTCGATTGTCATTGTCTTTTACCTTCACAGTGCTTGCCTTTTGCACTGTCTGATGGCATTGTGATGTATTTGAGTATGAAAGAGTATGAAAAGAAATAAACACATACGGCCATAGGGATTGGAAAACAGGGCTTCCCGTCCGCTCAGCCATACTTAAGCCAATCGCCGGTTGGTTAGTAGTTGGGTGGGTGACCACCAGCGAATCCCAGCTGCTGTATGTTTTTTCATTTTTTCATTCATTTAAAGGATGAGGTACTCAATTTTCGTAGTTGCACGAATGTCGGTCAAACAAAAGGTTCTTAGGTGTGCTCAACCAAGGCCAAAAGGGTGCCATCAATTACTGTGAGCCTAGTATCAATGTTGACTGTAACTACATCATAACGAGTGACGGCATGTTGGGTTGAATGAGGTTAAATTCCTATCTTTTCCGCAAGGATGATCTCCAGAGTCGCAGACGCTTGGATGTTCGACAGATCAAATGCAGACATCCGCAGATGGCTAGATACCGTGATGTGAATTGAACTACTCTTCATATTCCTCTTGATGCCACCTAGACAAACAAACGTCTGGCATCGCTGAAGCCAGAAAGAGGAGTGAGCAAAGGACTAGAGGCAGAAGGCGACAAAACAGAAAGGAAAAAGAAGACTGCTTAGATATGGCCTGGTGAACAACTCCATCCAATATTGTCAAGCCAAGGGAACATTCAGGGGTATGTGGTATCGTGAGACGTGAAATCCCTGCTTCACTCTTCGTGGATAACATCTCCACTGGCTCTCCATGATTTAGAGAGCTCAACAAGACGCCGCACACCATCAATTGGTTCCGCGAACCTTCTCTCACTCAGAGTTCGGAATGTGAATGCCCGTT
>JAGYHZ010000106.1:0-17441 GCA_024244195.1 Ascosphaera aggregata | reverse complement strand
ATCACCTTTTTCATAGCTCCATCGCGGACCACTCTTTCTCTGCAGATGGCTATTTGCTTGCTGTCGCCAGAGAGAATGAGGTCGACCTCTATCAGCGGTCTGGCAAGAATTTCGCATTGAAGGATGTTTTGAAGGGACATGATAAGACGATTACCAGTGTTGATATTGCTCCTATCTCCGGGAAGATTGTCACCTGTTCACAGGGTGTGATATAAGCTGCTGATTGTCCAATTCACTTGTGGTTACGAGATATGGTGGTGAACTGACCGTCAGTCGCAGATCGCAATGCCTATGTCTGGGAACAGACCCCAAATGGTTGGAAGCCAACACTCGTCTTGCTCCGCATCAATCGTGCTGCCACTTACGTCCGCTGGTCTCCATCTGAGAAGAAGTTCGCCGTAGGCTCCGGTGCCCGTGTCATTGCAGTCTGCTACTTTGAAGAGGAGAATGACTGGTGGATCTCCAAGCATCTCAAGAAGCCCATTAGAAGTACCATTACTTCTCTTTCGTGGCATCCGAATGATGTGCTTTTGGCTGCTGGCTCAACCGATTCGCACTGCCGTGTTTTCTCCGCCTATATCAAGGGCGTCGACCAGCGACCTCCTCCATCCACATGGGGTGAAAGACTACCATTTAACACTGTTTGTGGAGAGTTTTTGAATCCTGCTGCAGGCTGGATTCATAGTTGCGCTTTTTCGCCTAGCGGTGATAGTCTGGCTTTTACTTCTCATGACAGCAGCATTACTGTGGTCTATCCTAGTGCTCCTGATCAGCCCCCTCGTGCCATGCTCAACATCAGCACTAGATTGCTCCCATTCACCACCATGATTTGGAATGGAGAAAACGAGATTATTGCTGCCGGTCATGTAAGTTTCTCATTGGCTGTCTTTATTACTGCTATCACTCCTGTCAGAGCAAATGCTGACAGGTAATCAGGAATGCGAGCCATACCGATTCCAAGGCAGTGAAGCCGGCTGGGATATTGTCGGCCCAGTTGATGCCAACAAGGGCCAAGGTGTAACGAGTGCACGTGAAGAGAGCGCTCTTAATATGTTCCGTCAAATGGACCTTCGCGGCAGTACCAAGAACGACAGTCAATTGCAGACTGTCCACCAGAATACCATCAACACTATCCGTGTCACTGGAGAAGCAAATGGTGTGGTTTCATCGTTCAGCAGTAAGTCCAAGCCAACTAATCAGCATCTAAATTGTGTTGATCATAATACTAACATCATATCAGCGAGTGGTGTCGATGGCCGCGTCGTCATTTGGACCCTGTAATCAGATGGATGCTCATGCATATACTCAAAGCATTTTTTTCATGAAAATCTAGAGGCCCCCCGACCTTCGCTACCCTCCTCCGTTCTCACCATACATCCTGTTATTGACATCTGTTGCTTCTACATTACACAGTGCGAATCCAAGCATGCAAGTTGATCTGGATATCTCACGTGGAAAAGCGCACTCGAAGAGGACATAGGACAGGGAGTAATGTCAAAACTACGAACCTTGTCCGCTTTGTTCAGTAGTAAGCAAAGGATGTGCTAACTTGCGCTCATATAAACAGATCAATGCTGAAAACTCCAATCTCTGGTTAATGAATCTCTCAATACCGATTAATTGTCATGTGAAGAAAGCAATTGCTAATGAAAAAGAAGAGGGGAATTCGTGTTCATATGCAGATTCAAAAGAAAAATAAAACTCGTACGATCAAAAGCCATTTAGCGTCAAAACATGTCAAGATCTTACGGGAGCCCATCCGGGTGAGGTGTACAAAGGCCCAAACGGTGAAAATAATCTCTGTGAGCAAAAAAGAGCTCCCACATTCGATACCTGGCCGGCACACGGAGAATTCCTTTAGCCATAGGGGTCTGACTGGTTTGCTCAAAAAGGTCACCTAACGGATGCGACTCAACTTCCTCGTCCGACTCTATAGCAGCTGATACGATAAAGGCGGCATCCCGTCCAGCTGAGTTGCTTTGTCTGGATTCCTGCCCGGCACTGCAGTTTGTGTCATTCCGGCCGACGCAAATGTGGAGATCAGATGCAAGGACTGGCAACTTGTCCGTCGCAATGTACACCTCCCCAGAGTGCGGGGCGTAGCCCCATTCCGACAGTGGCAAAAGAGGTATTGGGTCGTTGACGCGGGTAACGCGGTGGAACGACGGTGATGGTGACGGCGACGGCGACGACAACATTGAACTAGTAGCCGCATCACGGTCTTTGTTCAGTCGGAAGTGCTCATCGAGAAAGTTGCTGAATCGTAAGTTGCCAACACGAGGTTGGCCGAAGGTGATGACATGTGGCGCCCAACCCCTTAGTAGGAACTCTAGCCCAGCAAGCGTAGCAACGGCACCACCAAGAGAATGTCCGACGACGGTGAGCTGGTAATCTGGAAAGATGCGAACGAGTCTCTCCAAGTCTCCATTCACGGCCTCGCGTCCGTTAGCCCAAGACCTCATAAATCCACTATGGACTGTACAGTTGTCACACCGGTGCTTTCCATTGTTCTCCTCCCCTACCAGCGGTACGTAAACCTGGGGTGCAACGGAAAGATCTGCAATGACATTTGCGAAAGAATAAGTCCCACGGAATGCTATTATGATGCGTTTTTGACCCGGTAGATGGGAAAGTGCAAGATAGCCTGTCGAATCTGATAGCAAGGGACCGGTGTTCCAAATCTCCAGAAGATTGTTAGCCGGGATTATATTGGTTTTCCGCAGTCACAACTTACCTTCACAAGCTCGAATCCCCTGAAGTCTCTGCAGCGCCCGAGGCACTTGAATGGCTTATATACACCGGGCGTGGGGATGCAGTAGGCTATGTCTGCAATTCGAGATGCCTCATCTAGTTCTTCAAGTAGTTCGACAAGACATCTTGCGTTCTGTCCAGTAGTGCCAGTTTGTTGCTGCTCTTTGATCGGCGTATCCGACGTGCTAAGGCAAACCTCCGATGTGAGCCGCGCTTCACCGAACGGCAAGGCGCGGCAAATAGGGAAGCCAAAGGGCTCAAAATGTAGGAGTGCAAGGAAAGAGAGGAATGACGATAGTGACGTGAATAGCTTCATGTTACTCTAGAAATGAGCCTCAGCAACCAAAATCCACGTCTTAGGGAAAAGTAGAAGAAAAGATTGTAAGGATATATGTTGAGCGGCACCTATATATTGCCTGCATATTGTCCGTCAGACTGAGCAGACTTGTGACGTCAATGCCAATTTTGAACTTAAAGTTGCGCGCGCTTATCGGCGCTTGCGGCTGTGTGATCCAATAAAGTCGCATTCAAATAATGCTAGAAAAGGAGCTAAAGATCACTTGGTTTGAAGAATGATGGCCATTTTGCAGAGAGAAAAGCCCACCGCCGCCAACTTTCTATGGCAGACACTCACGAAGATATGGCCTGATATCGGAAGACTTTTCCTCTTCAAACCACGACTTTATCACTTCTTGAAAGGCCTCCTTTTCCTTTCCGAATGGCGATCTTACATAGATCAGACTAATTTCTGCACGTTTCAAGCGGATCGCTGCGTAGCCCGATTCCGCGTGATCGTAGTTCCGGAAGAGAAGGCATTTCCCAAGGGCTGTAATGTTGTTTTTTGCCTGTTCGATTACCGCAGGTGCTAGTGCCGTTGAATCGTTAGCGAAGGCGTCGAATGATCCCAGGTCAAGACCACTGTATAGTGCCAACAAGGCATCATTATTTCCGTATTGCACTGCTTTTTCGACAACCTCAATGGCAGCGGAAACTTCTCTCTCTGCATCAATTAAGTCAGTCAGAACTAGTACTATTAGAGAAGGTTTTTCGGTGATCAAACTTACCGTCGTCGACGAAAGGATTGATGCAGCCTAAAATACAATAAACCGCGGCAGACAGTATCTCGTCATCAATTCTACTAAATACCATTTAGTTAGTAATAGCGTAACTTTTCCGGTGTATACAAAACTTCCAACGGCATACCGAGACTCCGTGTCTTGGTCAATGCCAGAGTTCTGCTGCTTATTGATGATTTCATCAACATGAAGCCTGGCAACGGGAAGCGAGTCCTTTAGGGTATGCAAATCCAATCGTCCACGTGAAAAGTCACCGAGTGCCCGAAGAGTGTAACGCTTGTAGTGTCTGCCACGCCGTGTAGCCTCGAGTACGACGATGGCCTGGATGGGTCAGCCATATGAGCTATGAGCAACAGAGGACGTCGAGACTTACCAGCATTTGCTCTTGTATGCCTGTGCCTTGATTTCGGAAATCACCAGCAGCTCGACAGTATCTTACAAAAGCGTCCAAAACATACTGCTTCCCTTTCCACACTCTACCAGTGATGGCTTTTGTGACGGCAGGCCATATCGCTCCGGCCCGTTCAGAATCAATGGTCTTGTTCCCTGTTTCAAAAAGGACCGCGTCTATCGTCTCCGCAATGGCAAAAGCGCAAACACATTGGATATGCCACTTCGGGGAGTCTATATTTTCGAGGACCAGGTCCATGATTTCTTTGAAATATAGCGATGAAATGGCGCGTGTACCACCCACACGCTCTTTCCAGACATATTCAAACTGTTTTCTGATATCACCGTCCTGATCATTCTTCGCTAGGAAAACAAATGGCACTAGGACAGAGTTATAATTGACCATCTGATCAGGAGCTTTTTTAACCATTGCGTGAATAATGTCCGCAGCAACCGAGCGATGGTGAAGAGATTCATCGCCGGTGTCAGACGTGAAGTATGACGACCGAGCGAAGCGCATAGTACACAAGACCTCGCGTGAATCGGCAAGGCGAGCAAGGTATCCTAAGCACGAACTGTAAGATGCGCTGATAGTGATGTTGGTGTCCAAAACATAGTTGCGCATCAGCCTCATGAAATGGTTGGCGTGGGGTTTGAAAAGCAGTGGCTTTGAGCACAGTATCGAGATGACGCGACTAACACCAAGTTTGGATGGGAAGCCAATCGCAGAGCGAAGAACTCTTTCAAGGACTTCAGCAACGTCCGAAATTGCCTCAGCATTTTTGGGGTCTATAGCATCAATGATATGGAGTTCAATGCACTCCATCAATGGCGAAGATCGAATGGCGGAAAGACGCATTTTGTCAATCTCGTGGCCCGTCAACCCATATTTATCAGCGTTGAGATATACGTAGTTGATCGCTTCTGGTTCAAATGTTGAAAGCGTGTTAAGAAATTGCTCCATAATATCTGGTACATACGGTTGTAGCAGTTTCGGAGGGCTTTGCTTGACAATTTGGCACATTGTGCTTGTAGCATGAGACTGAGCGTCCTGCACGCTGGACGACATACCACCCTGCCCCAAGAGAAAGGGGACTAAGTGGTCAAGCATGATTCGGGGCCGCTTAGCCTGATTGGCATCGCCCTTTTCCAGCATTCTGATGGCAATATTTGTCAAGACAATGCACAATTTCAATGCTGCTGCTCGAACTGAGCCCCTGATGTCATCCAAGACCTTGAATGCCTTAGTCAACAATTCGTCTAGATAAGGCTCGTATTTCTCCAGCTGACGGCCTTGCACAAGATCAGCAATGGCTGCACAGCTTGCTTCTCGAACACGCCATTCCCTCCCATTCAAAATAGAACTCAAAAGGTCGCGTATGATGAGATCAAAGTGCTCATTTACAGCAGCATTTGAATCCTTCACAACAGCATTCCAAATATCGTTCATTGACCGCTGCACTTTAGGGTTGGGATCGAACCGATACCTGTATAACTTCGCATAAATGATTGGGTTTTTAGACAGATGACCACTGATAGCAGAATCAGAGAAGAAGCTGCTAAGTCCGAATTGGCCAAGCGCCACGCGACTAGACCATATAGCATTACTAGAGGCCAGAGACATGAAACGATAGATCAGACTGGGGTCACCAGCTTCTGATGCTAAGTCCACGATGTCCTTGTATGTTGACACCGAGGTTCCTTCCCCTGTAGGTATCGTACCCGGGTTGAATATCTTTGTCTCATGTGTAACTCGGCCACCGCCAAAAACACTCTCTTTGCCATTTTTCTCTGAGGTGAAGGATTGAACAATGTCACATATTAATTCATCCTTCATTTGCTGCGTTCCCATGTCGTAGACCAAGCTGAGCCCTCGAGAAGCAGTCTCCTGCACAAATTCATCACGGTCGGAAAGCAATTGAAGAAATGTAGTTTGGCATTGGCGCAGCTTCAATTTGATGACATCGCTCTCACTGCAGTATCGCATCAAACAGAGCAGCCATATTGCCGAGGCCTTTCGCAAAGAGGGCTTATGCGTCTGGCATCCTGCTATTACTTTGTCGAAAATTCCAGCAACCGCCTCATCTGGCCTGTTCAGTGTAGGCAACGTTGTGTCGACATCAAAGTACGTTAACAAAGCCCGGGAATCCCGACCCATAGCGATGATTGACAGGCCTTCGCCAATGGTGAAATGAACCTCAGGCTGTTTAATTTCGTGAAGGCTGTACAAACATTCACAGATATCTGCCGTGCAAGGAGATTCAAATCCAAAGGCAGAAGCCAGACTGCTGAGAGCTAGTATAGCGGTTTCGCTTTCACACTTCGCGGCGACGCTTAGATTTTTAATAACTTGTTTGCCAGTCTCCTCGTTCGTTCCAGAGAATGAAGCCGATGTTATCGCACCGGCTAAGCTCAGCTGACCAACTGCCCTGTGCACAACCTTGCGTACCGAAGCATCGTGCGCATTGCAAACCATCTCAAAAAGTTGCGAGATGAGCTTTTGCACAGACTCCCTGGGAAGTGATTCCGAATTACGGCGCAAATAAGTCCGTGAAACAATGTCGGCAGCGACTGAGAGGAGGCCACGAATCTTATTCAAGTATGAACCACTAGCATCATACCAAGATGAAAGAGATGAGACGTGTGAGGATATTATCTCTGCGCGTAGTTGAATTGGGAACCCTGGGTGAGATGTAAGGATGGAAAACGCCCGAGAGGCGACATCTTGAAGCTCCAGCTCATTTGAGAAGAGTGTGTCCTGGAAGAGTGCAGAGTCGGCGCACTTGGCTAACGGTTCTAAAAGAGCGTTGGAGGCCAGGGCTGCAATCTCAATGAAGTAGGACCCGCACTCGCTGCGGCCATAACCTCTACCCGTATCTGCATCTGTATACAGCAGACCAGAGAGTGCAGCATTCAGAAGTAGCCTTACGCTCGGTGTATTTTCCTCCTGGCCAACAAACCTGCGAACAACATCACGATGATGTTCATCTGCTGACATCTTTGCTTCAAGAAATCTATTCCAGTCTGAATTGGAATCCGCTGGTAATCCAGCTCTCGCAAAGGCCTCACAAAGAAGGATGTTCCTGCAGAATCTGACCGCTGGTGCAAGCGAGGCGATGTGAGCAGTCTCAAGCTCAGGTTGATGTGCATTTCGTCCCAGCTTGGAGAACCTTGATGGCATTGACATATCTAGACAATTCTTCCCCTCCGGATCAAACAAGAATGATGTCAATCGGTCGAATCTTGGGAACTCGAAATGCTCTCTATCCAATGTGGCCGATAGGGTCCAGCCATTCGCCATCATATACCAATAAGGATCAAGGCCCTTTTTGGCTTCCTCAATCACCTCAGGTCGCTCTCCGTGACCTATTTTGCCCAGAGCGACCAAATTCAACCACCGGGCTCCGATGTGTGAGAACGGAAGACAGCGGTTAGCGAAACGCAGACAGATATATCGCGCATTGCGAATCACAGTATAGGATGTGCGAGGATCTTTTTCCCCTTCCTCAAGCAGCATGAAACGTGTAAAGAGGGCAGACAACTGGTTTCGAAAGCCTGCAACAATGGTGGTACCGCTTGCGTCATGACGATTGTTGACCATTTTGGACAGGGCGTTGAGAAAACTACCGAGAGCCTGGTCAATACTGACGGATATTTGATTGGTAGAATGATCAGTACAGAACGATGAGAAGAGCCAGGAAAGCAATTCGAGGTCTGATGAAACTAATTCATCTGTCGGTTCTGAGCGATCGATCTTCGCAACCAGAACGCCAAGAGTTTCGTAGACCAACGATCGAGCATGTAGATCTGTGCTGTTAAGCTGCCTTCCACACGCACTTGGATCAGGCCAGCCCTGATTGTCTATGAAATCCCTGATGCAACGAATAGCTATAGGGGCTACCGTTTGCAATGTGAAGGTATCGCCCGCGCGAGCGACCCATGTAATGAATGAGAACAGTCTGCTGCGGAGCTTCCGTCCTTCGAGGCCAACAGGCTGATGGTCATCCCGTCGGGAGAGGGACATTTGTATGAGTCTCCGAATTGAGTCTGTCCTGGATGTAGCTACTATGGACTTGCCGAGAAAGTCAAGTATCTTAATCTGTATATTAGGCAGTGCGGGCGCGATCACCTCTGGCGAATCACTCCCTAGGTACAGTGCGTATAAGTCATCGACCATCTGGCCGTTCTCAAAATCGAAATGATGATGTTTGTGCATGTTATCACTAATATCTGCAAGTTGATGGTTTGGATCTGCCAGCATGACGACAGAACCGATGAAACGTTCTGAGTCATGGAATGCTCTGCTTGTAAGGAAGTGTGCCACTGCAAACTTCGTTTTCATGAGGTCTAACCCATCTGGCTCGGTCGGATCCCATGCCCTCTTGAATGGCAGATGATGATTGACGAAGCTGAATTCGTCTGAAGACAAGCCGGGATGAGAATTATCAGACAGGATATGAGTCTTTGAGAGCAGTAAGACCTTCGTGAACCACTTTGCAAGAAACGCTGCGTCGTCGTCCGACATACGCAGGGTGGAACGAAGCGTCGCATCTTCTGGTGTCCCATGAGCTGGCAACTCGTATAGCGGCAGCAGACTCAATATGATATGGAACAAGTTCGCTGCTTGCTTCGAGCTCTCAGAGCCAGCAATGCCATTAATGAACGTCGGCAACAACTTCACTTGTTCGCCGGCTTCCATACGATTCAGCCCTTGCTTCACGTAAACAAGGTCAAAGCTTCTAACCAGACTGTTCTCAACCTGTCTAAACTGTTCCAAAAGAGCTGCCATTGGTAGTTTAAAAGTCTTCAATGGCCGCAACCTCAAGTTGACATGCTGACATATTGCAATCACCTTCTTTCGAACTTCGGGGCTATCGGAAGCCAATTTCAGCAGAAGAGGAGCCAAGTACTTGTTCAACAGCTGTTCCAGCTGCTCCTGGGTCTCTGCCAAAGCAATACGCAACTCAACAGCGTCAACAAGACGCAATTCGCGCGCCTCCGGACTTTCTTGGGCCATGACGCAAGCTTGAGTAACTCTCAAATCACATAGGCACCTGGATTGAAAGTTCGCCTGAACGGTATGATCATCTCAGACAGGAAGCAAAACGATAGCTGCCTATCGAGATAGACTGCACTATAATACCTCTTTCCCCCACTGAAGTCAAAACAGCCGGTAGGTACTCAGTAAATCGAACGTGGTTACCGTGAGGGTCTGACCGGACGTCGGAATGGTCGTAATGCGGGCGTAACATCAATGTTCCGGATAAACACACTCCACAGTCGCAACTGCCCCTGAATCGAGACTCCTGATAGCGGATCCTCGGCTATGCGAGCTGCACTTGGCAATGATGCTGATCATCACTGATAAGTGATTTGAGTGACAGGCTGTATACTTATTCTATACCAGAGACAGTCTACGAGTAGTGTGTATAAGGTGGTACTCTACTCGGCTTCAGTATGATGACTCAGTTCCGAATGTGACTATTATTTGGTTTCTATATAATTCAAATTACACTGTATTATATGCTCGTTTTGTACGGATATCCTCTGATGAAAGCCAAGTCCAAAACCTTTACATCACCAATGATTAGCTGAGTATCGAAAAAATTCTTTCGCTTCATTGAGAGGATACCCGACCCCTACTTTCTGCAGCATTGGCCCTTACTACACGATCGACCTCGCCAGTAGCTCGCCTATCGTTTGCTGCGGCCGACTTTTTGGGATTTCCAAAAAGGCATTGCCACAAGTCGTCTTGGGGAACTTGCTCTCCTTCAGTTACAGGATCAGTCAGATTTTGCGTAAGATTGTCCTGCAACTCGAGAGAGTTCGCTGAATCAATCGCATCCTCCATCAGCCTTGTTTGTCCCTTCGAAGCCGGTGCTGTTTTGCTGAAGTTGCTTTTCGTCCTTCTTGCAATATGCTCCAAGCGACGACGGACTGAGATATCATAGATTGATTCTTCAACCGAGTCTGAGACAATATACATCCAAACCGTAGTCTCATTCCGCTGTCCAATCCTATGGATGCGGGCGATGGCTTGAAGTTCAATGGCAGTGTTTATCAAAGGTTCACATAAAAAGATATGTGTTGCCTTGGTTAGGTTAAGACCTGAAGCCTGTGACTTGGAGTGGATCAAAATGCACTCAGTCTAGTGACAACCAGTCAGTTCGGTCCAACGTTCTGAGAAGCATATTCGTTTTAACTTACCGATGCAGATCTCTGAAAACGGTCACCGGCCCCAGTGGCATCAACGGTCGAATATCCAATACCAAACTTCCTGAAAGCGCCAGAAAGTCTGATAATGAATGATCTATATTGAGAGAAAACAACACTTCTGGATCCGGGATCATGATGGCGAAGCCATATAAGATGTTTCGCTATTGTATCAATCTTCGTTCCGTACGAATGCTCGAGTCTCGTCGACATCACTTCGTTGAGGACGCCGTGACTGACATTTGTATAGATAGGATTCTCCACCGTTGAACTATCTCCGCGAGACTCGGGGGGACGCTCCTCTTCAGCCACCAGTTCCATTGGCTTGTATACGATTGGATGAGATTCGGTGGAAGCCAATTTTCTCTTGCACGTCGGACATGTGCGGTGAGCTCTCCACCATAGATCATAACAATATTTGCAGTACTTATGCCCGCACACAGTGAGCACGCCAATCTCAATAGCAGATTGGCAGATGACGCAGAACCGTGAGTCTTCATCAGTACCTGAATCATCGCGCAGGTGAATAAGGTAACGGTATTTAGATTTCAAGGATGAAATTCTAGACTCCATTTGCGCTTCGGTCTGTATGACTTGTTCATAGACACGCTCATCAAGAGCCTTGCCCTTTGTCCCTTCTTCATATGGAGCAACCATATCCGAAATTTGCTGCAGCTGGCGGTAGAATTCCAAACGCTTATTCATGACACGGGTGAGAAAGCGAAGTTCTTGCTCGAGACGGGGGAACGCTTTGTATTGTGCGGCGCTCATCTCAACCGCCTGAGCGTAGAGCGGCCTCAAGATGAGAAGCTCGGTATATGCTCTATTACCCTTTGAGTCACTTTGCCATTCAAGAGACGAGATGGCATCACGAAGATCACTCAATATCGTCCGCAATGGATCGAACCCTTCAAATTTGTCACATTTCTGTATGAGACGCAAATAAAGTTCTGGTGAAGGGCCCTGACCATCTCGTGCCATTGCTAGCCCCTGAGCAACGTCGTGAGCAATGAGTTCATTGCGCTGACCAGTGATTGCACCACAGCGATATGCATTCAGTATTCGTAGAGCTTCCATATACACAACCAGCTCATCCTGATCTTTGGCAGACACTTCATATTCGTCACCTTCAAGTTCAGCATCATCTTCCTGATCGACAAGTCCTGCAAGGAGAAGGCGAAGCAGATTGTCCCGCCACTCTGAATACAGCTTGGCATAATGATTCATTGTCTCACAAAAGTATAGGACTCGATCAGCAAGCCGTTGGCTTTCAAACCCGATTTCCTCCACATCGGTGCGCATTTCAGGTAGCATAGCAAGATTCTTGCTCTGAATGTTTGCTCGGAGTGTATCAATATTTCGGTTAACTTCCTTACTAATCTCTTGAAGGAGCTCCTTTCGCATTTGCTTTGCTTCCTCATAAGCTTTGGTTTCAGACTTTTCTAGAAAGAGATACTCTTCTGACTCAGGTTTAGTGATTTCGGTGTTGCTTTTGATCTGGAAATATGCATTTCCAATGAAGAAAGTGCAGACATGTTGCAACTCCAGGGCTGAGCGGAGCCTAGCATGCAAGCCTTGAAGTCGATCTTTCTGAACCTTTTGAATGTTGTCGTTCCCGCCATCGTCGTCATCGTGATCATCCTCATCGTGACTGGAGCTGATTTGGTTCTGTTGTTCCTTGCCTTCCTTCTTTTTCATTTCACGCCGCCTATTCATCCCGGTGTTCAGCTGCCCGCGATAATCCGCGACTAATGGCTTGACGAACTCAAGAGCTGCTTTCCAGACAGCCAGTGCCTTCCTTGGCTGGAGTGCATTTTCGAGAAGCTGACCCCGTCTGATCATCGACATCAATAATTTTTTCTGCTCCAAAAACATATCGACGCCAGCCGATTCAATCATGGATTCCAGAACCTCGGCGACAGACCTTAATGGGCTATCCGCTGCTGAACCAAGCGTGCCAGTGACTCGAATTGGTCCAGACGAGAGCTCAGAATACAAACATGTTCGACGCAGTCGTGTTAGCCATTTTCTCATCTTCTCAATTGTAACCCGATCGTTAGGATCCCAATCGCCTCTCAATGGACCCCCATCGCTGTCAAGGCCGCAATCATCGCACATCTGCGTGAATAGATGACGATAATTCTGCTCTTCGACCGCCGTAAAAGGAATCCTGATCACAAATCGTTTCTGCTGAGGAAGCTGCAATTCCTCTCGGACTTGATCTTTGGAATGGCGTAAAGCTATCCTGCCAATAATGTCTTTAAATAGAGGTTTGAAGGATTTATATAGGCGACGGAAAAGTTCAGGGGAGCTGCAAAAAGGCTCGTAATGAAGAAAAAGCAGCAAACCGAAAAGATCGTTCATATCTTTTTTCAAAGGAGTTCCGGTGATGGCCCACGCATTGACACGAGGGATAACCCGAGCGACCCGTGCTGAGTTACTGACTCCGCTCTCAACCATCTGGGCTTCATCCAAGCAGACACGCCACCAAGATATCTGCACTAATGGTGACCTCCTTGGAGGATTCTTCTTCTTTAGTCTGAAAAAGCGATCTGGTGGATCTTCTGAATAATGAATTTCTCCGCGAAGAATGTTGTAGGTAGTAAGGACCACATCGTATTCAGCCATTTTATGTAGTAATTCCTTCTCGGATGATTCTTCATGACGGTTAATACCCTCGTAAAAGAAGACCATCAACTCTGGTGCGTGTTTCTCGAATTCATATCTCCACTGCGCCAGAATGACGCTTGGCGTAACGATTAGGGTTGCACCAGACTCGATGAGGCGACGACCATCACTAGCCACCAGATCATGATGCCCATAAGCACGCCCCCTCTCACGTGTGTGAAGGCATATCAAGGATATAATCTCGACCGTTTTTCCAAGACCCATTTCCTCGGCAAGGATGCCGCCTTTCAAGGTCAGGTGCGCATTCCAGCAGTCACTGACATCGGAAGTCAGGACACGGAGGTATGGACTAGCAAAACACAGCCTTCCGTCCGCATCTTGCGTTTCGTGGAAAGACGGCGGAAGATGTTTCTCACCTCCCGACGTGCGGGAAACCACTTCACCATCCGTCTGAAGAGAAGCACCCTCCCTATCCAGAAGCCACTGGACAGCTCTACGTTGGAAAGGAAAGAGTGAGCATCGCAAGAGCTGTGAATGTATTGAAGGCGTAGCATGTTTGGAAGTAACGTGCACGCTTGAGTAGAACTCGCTTGGACTAAATGACTCCTCGCGTAAGGGCGACTTTAGCGCAGGAAATGTCTTATTCAAAAGTGTGTTCACACTTGCATGTAGGCGTCCTGGTATGTCAATAGAGTCGCGCATGAAGATTGCTGCTTCCATGATATAAGTGTGATCATTTTCAGAAGATCGTCGCAGGTTACAGTCGAAAAGGATAGGTTGCGGGTCATTCACGCGCACATTATGTATAGAGCAGAGGGAGGCAAGGGAACGAAATGGCAAATCTTCCGATGAATCTATCAGTGCGGTAAGAAGTGTCAAACTCCTTCGTTCGGCTGACTTGGTCTGCAAAGTGATGCTCGTATTGGTACCCTGACGACTGCAGTGTAATCTTTTAACAGGGACCTCTCTCTCCTCGAACCGTGCGCCTTCATCGTACTTGTTATTCTCGTCAAAATCATGACCAGGGACAGAACCAGCAAAGACCTGCGAATGCCACGATATAACCTTATTAGCGCGAACGATGCCCTCACTGTAATGACTTGTCCAAGGAAAGCTCACCAATCGAATAGTAAATCTTGTGACGGTAAAATAACTTTTTAACAATGAGGCGAGACTAGCGGTCTCCTCTCCTGTCAGATCTACCTTACGCCGTTTAGCTGGGCGCTCCACAGGCGCGAACCAATCGTCCGAAGTAAAAACATCTTTCAACGTCTCAGGAACGAGATCTAACAACAAGAAAAGAATAAGCGCTCAGGGTCAGTATGGGCGTACTTCGAATGACTAGTGTAAGATCACGGAAATATACCTTCAATGATAGCATCACAAGACCAGACACACGATGATGTCAACACTTCAGACATTGCCGCAGAAGGAGGAACAAATGACCGCTGCGACGTAAGAGAAAAAGCAATTGCCGATACACTGATGGGAAGAATACCGGGACGATTGCAAGCGAGATTGTTGCGACAGCGGAGGATTACAGTGACGTGATGTGACGAGTCGCGATAAGACGGCCAGCCTTATCACCACGTGACTTGAGAAATTTTCCGAAAAAAAAAAAAAAAAAAAAAGAAGAACGAAAAGGAAAAGGAGAAGGAGAAGAAGAACCTGACATAAGGCCCTTTTCGGATTCAGTGTCTAGTTTTATCACAGCATATCGCCTTCCATCATCGCTCATGAGGTTCCACATTCAGTTCCTTCAATGTGCATGGTTTCCTCTGGTTAAGTGCGTACATGTTTTCAAAGGTTGCTCGCACGAGCGGCCACGCATGACAGATCTGGGTGCAATAATCACCAACCTCTGATAATGCTGCAAAATCTGTTCTGTAGTTCATTGTGATGGTGGTTGACTAAATAAGTGATCTCCCTTTGTCCCTTATGGCAATCAGATCAGCAAAGAAATGCAGCACACGGCATTCATCTGCAGCTTAATAACAAAAAGAAAAGAATAACGTTCCATGTTATCTGTTTCGTTAAGACTCAAGTCCAAAAACGAAAGTCATCAGAAGAGGCCAAAGTCCTTTGATTTGATCCATGATGGCCATTGCAGTATCAGTCTAAAGGCGCTCCTACCACACAGCAGGAGTTTAGGTGGTCCGATTAGCCCACTCACTGCATGTCACTGGATATTTCAAAATTGGGCAATAAATGTAATTTTTCACAGTGATCCTACGTACAGTCTCTTCCCCTAGTCTTCAGCTTCTCGTCCTTCGCACTCTTCTTGCAACCGCCGCTGTACCAGTACTCCCTCCTCCATTTTGAAATAGTGAGCGTCGGTCTTCTGTCGTTGGGAAATGGTACACCGAGTCATGCTTGCCCTTGAACCTGCTCTACACCGAGGAGAAGCAAGGACTAGGTATAACTCTGTTGAACTGGAGCTCACCGTCTTGGATTCAGCGATTTGATTTAAGGCGTTGGAGTTAGGCAAGATTCAACAGTGACGGGCTGAATATTAGGTTGTTCCGCCTGTGCAATTGGCGCCGCGGCCTTATGCTAAGTTCCCGACATAGCGGCAGCTACAGTACTAGAGGTGATGATGTGAACGTATGACTGTACTCATATCTCTTAGGAGCCGAAATATCTTCCCAAGACAACATGCAGCCGCAAACCCTTGCAGGGGCCCGAGATTCGCGATAGGTCAGAGTTAAGCTGGCACAGCACCATTGCCATTGCCAGCGGAATTGCACTTATCGTTCACCGATCAATACTGTTGAGACGTTGTCGATCAACAGAAAGGCGACGAGAACTCAATGGATTATCATCACGGTCCATAATAATGCGTACATGCTGAATCATACAAAACTTGACATTGATCTAGTTCGTTGAACCCGAACGATCACCAGCCCCTGCCACTGATGCCAGTAATTATAATGCATTGGCATACCCCGGATGACAGGGCCAGAATCTCCATGATAGTGCAACGAAAACGATCAATTCGTCACGTGGTTATAACCCGGATTGCAACAATCTAATTCGTTGATGATTTTGCACTAACGCGGAAGGACATCTACCCCTTTTCCATTCCACCATTCGTTCAGGGGGACATGCGACGACAAGGAAATCGTTGGTGTCTTTCTGGCTGCATGGCTACTTGGATCGACATCATTAATGGCTGTGCAAATTTTCAACTGAATAACTAGTGTCTAGTTTTTTTGCCGAAAGGGACTATTATTGTATGCAAGCCCAACGTCGGTCATTGAAAGCGACGACGATGGTGATGTTGGCTGCGATTGTAGGGACGACGCCACAGGCGAAGATGATGGTGAACGTGCAAAAAAAGCTTCTCGTGCGGCAGGATCGCCGAGTTTGAAGGATAATTCAACTCCTCTGATTGAGAGCACGTCCACCTGTCTGCGAATAGTATAGCGATCTGGTTTTGTGCCCACGTATGAATTGAGCGCAACGAAGGCTCCCAATGACCCGATTAAGCTGTCGAGACATGTGGTGTCTTTGCGAATTGTCCATTCATGACATTTTGCAACATCTGCAAGCGTTTTGATGATGTCCTCCATCAGGGCTGTAGTCTGCACTGATGTCTTATCAGATTGAATGCTGGTCGATCCATCGAGAATGATGTCGTAGGTGTGATTACAATATGAGCATCAGTCTGGAAAAGTGGATAGCTGCGACTGGATAAACTTATCTCGTCACATAGATTGCGCACTTTATCGAGCTCAATCAAGCATACTCTTCTTGCCTCATTACTGACAGGCACAGCTTGATGCGATAATTTCATGTCTGACGCTTCGCTGCTAACTCCACCGTTTTGTCCGCTCTCACGATGGCTGATTGAAGAAGCCATTGTATCATTCAAGACGCCTGCTCATGGCAAGATTCAGGGTTAGACCCCTCATCCCAAATGATGTCCATGACAATCGTAATCATCTCAGAGCTGGGCAGGTGCGCCTAGTTGACATTCAGGCCTCATCGCGGTTTCCTTCCCACACGCGGTTGAATTGAAACATGAACAATGTCAGGTGAGTTCATGCTTCAATTTGATCGGCGACCTTCGCACTGTCTTATTTTTACCTTAAGTTATTGGCTCTTTTCCAAAGCCGTAAGATCTTGGTTCAATTTCCATAAGCACTTAAAGTACGACCAGCCAATTCGCTAGCCAGTTGAGCACCGCACTTGTTCCTGCATATAGAGGTAGGCACCTAGAATTGAAGACCTTGATGCTCACACAATGTGCCTTCGCTTCGATATGGACGCGGTTGCCCTTGATATTCCTCTTCTGCTAACGTACCTCTTAGGCTTGTGTCAAGACAAAATAAAACAATCTCAGACACTCACCATAGCAACTGAACATCTACGACAAATATC
>JAGYHZ010000105.1:0-15040 GCA_024244195.1 Ascosphaera aggregata | reverse complement strand
TGAAAAGTTCCACACCTCCATATATGTCCGTCCACCACGCGTAGCCATTGTAACGGCTTTCTCATCTTCAAAAGCTACTCGCCAGACAGCATCGGCGTTCTGACCAAGTTCGCGTACGAGCGCTCCGGTTTGTAGATCCCATATTTTGACACATCCATCGGATCCGCCGGAGACGATCCTTGTTGAATCGAATTGCAGACTTGTGATAGAATTATCATGTGCGACAAGGCGATGAATCGGCTCACATCGACTAAGTGACCAGACCCGAATACTTCCATCAGAGCCACCGGTGACTAGCGTATCACCACGCATTTGTAGCTTTCCAACCAGCGAAGTATGGCCTTGTAATGTAGCCAAGCAAGCGCCGGTCGTGGGATCCCAGACTCTCACGCTCGTGTCAAGACTCCCAGTCACGACTCTCTGCCCATCGAAGGCGATTGCGTAAATCTGGCTGAAATGCCCAGAGAGAACATGTTCGCAGCGAGCTTCCGGGATATTCCACACGCGAGCAGTTGTGTCGTAACTTCCACTGACCATGATGTCGCCATGAATGGCAAGGCACCTGACACTAGCAGAATGTCCCTGGAGCACATTTTTCACCTCGCCTTTCTCAATATCCCAAACTCGTAATGTCGTGTCCCTACTACCGGAAATCGCAGTTTTTGAGTCGTACATCTTTAAGCATCTGATTGTCGAAGTGTGCCCCCTCATCTTGTGTAGTGATTTGCCAGTGTCCATATTCCATACTCTGACGTCTCTATCACACCCTCCGCTCACAAGGATGTCACCCCAGGGAACCATAGCCCAGACACCCATCATGTGTCCCTTAAGTGACCGGATGAACTCACCACTTGGCGAGTAGATATAGATCTTAGCGTTATCGAGTGCAACAACAATATATTTCTCCGTCAGGTGCAGTGATGTGACTACGGCTTGGTCAGGAGTTACGTGGTGAGTAACGCTCTTTCCACCTTTCCGCCAAGCAGCATCGACGAGGTACTTCCGCTTGAAATGCGAGCGGTAGGATTTCGCCTTTTGACGTTTTCGGGGACGGGAATCAAAGTTGCTGCTGCTATTGCCTAATTGATCGCCGTCGTTAAGGACTGTAGCACTATCTTCTGGTAAATGGTGAATATTCATATATTGTGATCGTGATGATGTAGGTATTCCCGTGTCAATGGTATCTTCTGATGATCGTCGATAGGCATGTTTATCACAGAGAAGCTTCCACGTTAGGTCGTCGTTGAGAAGCTCGTGCCACCGAGCGGAGACCTGAGACGCTCTGGCCAGCGTTTTGGGATCGTCTATGAAAGACAGTACCTATCAAAAAAAAAGTACGTTAATGCACTGTGCAAGTTGCAGAATACTTTTCGCTGATCGTGGCAGTCGGCTTCTTCCTCCGAATGCGAAAGGCAAGAACGAGATAGGAGGAGATCATGATGCGACTCAACAGGGAACAGTAGAACGTACTCTCAAACACAGCTCGTTCGGCAGCATACTGAATGGATCTTTCTTCAACCTAGGGCTAACGAAATCGCTCACAAAACTCAAGAGCTGATTGTCGCAGAGTTCCAGCATTTCCGCCATGAACCGCCTTCGATCTCTCGCGTTGCGCAGGCCCGCGAAGTATGATCTGGCCGAGCGAATAAATGCTTCCACTTCGTCCGCTTCCTCATCTGATTCAGTCATCGCCTGACTCATAGCTGACTTCTCCCATGCAGCGAAATTAGGCACGCCCGGGACTTTCCCGCTTGTAGTATTTACGTTGGGATGGCGATGGTGCGGAGTTGGACTGGGCGCAGGCGTAGGCGGGGATGCAGGGGTCGTGGTGTCGAGATTGGGTATCATATTGTTCAATTTTGAGGATGAAGGGCAAAAATGGATGTTGGTAGAAGAAACACGAGAGGCATTGCGGTTAGATGTGCTGCAGGATGAGTTGGCAGCACGCATGGAAGCGGAGGGTATATGGGTGTCGGAAGCAGTGGATGTGGCCGAAGGGAGACTCCTTTCCGCTGATTGCTCGTAAATCTTGAAGTCCATGGGATACATCTTGAGTAGGAAGATGACAAGAAAACCTAGGTCAGGCTTATGCCCCAATTCTGGATTGAGTTCGCAGGCGTTCCAGGGCGAAGGCAAGTGATACTGTCGGACGAAGGAATGGGTCTCAATTATAGTTTTATAATCTCTTGCCAGCCGACAGCGGTTGAATCAAGCAGATGATTTATTTTTCTCTTTCTCCCTTTTACGTTGTTCGACCGGTGATTTAACGGCTGGTAACGAGGAGTGGTCGGCAGCAGTTTGAGTTCCAAGGTTTACTTGATGAACGCGACTTGCTGGATTCCCGGAGGCCGATAGGAATCGTCCTTCCGTTCCTTCCTATGCCTTACTCTTAGCGTATTGTTTCGGGTTCTTTGAGGTGAAGAATTGGAGGATGAAGACTGCCTGAGTTATGCGAATGGCAATAGGACTGCTGCAGAAGAGAACATTCGTTGATATTACTTCTTTTAGGACTGTTCAGCGCACAATAGGACCGAACCATCCGCAACGATTAAATCGAAAGAGCGGTAAAAGACGAGGTTTCAGGTGTATGTAACGAATTGACGGAGTTCTAAAACGACCCACCGCCAGAGCAGCGCAGGTAGAAGGTGCTTGAAGCCACAGCGGTACTGGGATTTCCCAATCAAGGCAAGAAAGGCACTTGCAATCCGAGCCCCTTTTCGGCCTGAAGTGAGATATTGAACGACCGTATGGACGAACAGAAGATCTGGGAGATTTGAAGGGAAAATGTCAGTTGTTCGTCTTTGATACCACGGACGAAAGGCGACCTGACAACGACTGGGCCTGTAGGGGATGTGGTTTTTCCCGTGGGAGGTGAACGGGAAAGGTGAAATAAGAGACGGCAGCCGATGATAGTCGTAACAAGAACATAAGAATAAAAAGTAGAAAAATCAATATATAGATAAGGAAAAGGGAAGTGTAAAAAGAGATTATAGAGGGTTGGGAGGAAGTTGAAGGAGACGGATGATAGGGCGTAAGAAGCGGTGGTTTTAAGACTGTATCCGTCCGTAACAAGAAGCAGCAATGCTTCCCGAAGGGCACTATAATAACTAGGGCGTAAGATCCAGCCAGATATCAACCAACAGGGACAAGGACGTCAACAGTCATAGGGCACCTTGATTGGGTTGCGGCAACCATTAGAGAAACGCTTGGGTTTCTTCACCAGCCTTTTTTCCCCTGTAAGCGTAGTATGAAGATGTAATAGACAGGCAGGCAGACTGCCAGTCAAGCACACCAGCTGACACTTGGGTGGATTGTGGGCCTTGGACGTGATTCATAAACGTAGAGGTGGAAAGAAGGCGGTCTTTCTCTCTTCCTCTCTCTCTCTCTTTCTCTTCTCTTCTTCCTCTCACTCTCCTCTCTCGACGCCTCTCTTTCCTTGGACTTGGACCTCTCAATTTTCATCCCTTCGTGCGCAATTTCCTATGAGATTACTAGTCTTGCCTTGCTTTGGAATTAACGAATGGGAGTGGGCCAACGTCGAGACCAGGAGTCAGCGTAAGCAGGTGCAGTCCGGTTTTGGGTGACCAACCAGGAAAACCAGTCTGAAGACGTGATTCATCGTTTCTTCTTTCGCCTCATCTCTCTTCTCCTTTGTTCTCTGTCCTCTGTCCTCTGTCCTCTGTCCTCCGTCCTCCGTCCTTCGTCTTCTTGTCGGTCCTAGAAGGCACAATTCTAGGTGTGATACGAGGCCAAGGAGGAAATCATCACCCAAAGAAACAACACGGGAAACTATGACGATGAAGATCGTCATCATCATCAGGAATTGTGTGACGCTAGTTCGTCAAAGTCCCCGTCAGGTATACCGAGTATATTGAACGACCATGACTTGGGAGGAGGTAATGTGAGAAGTTCTGGAGTTTCCTGCCTCTATCATCTAAAAGTGATGAGAAGAGGTCTCAGAGGATGATAGAACGCGAGCATCAGCCTCGAATTCGATTGATGAAGCTGCGCGATGAACGGATGGACAGCCGAAGTCTGCAACCCTTCAACCCTTCAACCTTTCAACCCTCCTTGAAGCACGCGTTCCATCAATGCCATCTTCCCCCACGAGATCAATCCTTGGACGTCTCGATTGACCATATCTGCCACTGCATGTAAGTAAGTAAGTGAGCGTCTTCCTCGTGGATATCGCATTGACTGCCACCACTTTGCACGAGACGCACAGAGCCACTGAATATCGCATCCACCACTCGTGTAGCGGCCACGCTATGACGAGTCACCCTTTTTCCTTTCTTTTTTATTTTTTTTATGTTTCTTCTGCCCTAAAATGTAGACAGGCAAAGTTATTATACTGGGATGTAGTCATTTTCTTCCCTTCTCTCCTTTGCATCAGGATCATCATCATCATCATCTTCTTCTTCTTCTTCTTCTTGCTCATCGGTCTTCAATTGGCTTCCGACCTTATCGATTTGAATCTTGCTGTATATCGACGTCATCGCAAATTCGCCGCCAAGAAACCGTAGCTTGACAACCCTTTACCCACTCGACTCACCTCACCTCATCTCATCTCATCCATATCAGCGCATGTTGTAATGGTCAGACTCACTAATCCTTTCTTCTTCTATCATTACTTTATTGTCTTGCCATTTTGCTGGTCTTACAGTAGCTTATCAGAGCTTGGTTACTTCCTATCTTCCTATTTTCATCTGTTCATCTCGTCTATTTAAAGAGGCAAACGCTGCGAGGATAGGTGCACGGTTGTTGCGCAGGAGGAGATTCTGTTGAATCACGATATAGTTCGACTGCTATTCGCCTCTTTTTAGGCTCTCAGAAGTCTTTTGGCCGATTTCAAATTCTTATCCTGTCAAGGATCATTTGTGGATCAAGCGTGG
The DNA here is from genome assembly GCA_024244195.1 of Ascosphaera aggregata. Classification (NCBI taxonomy): domain Eukaryota; kingdom Fungi; phylum Ascomycota; class Eurotiomycetes; order Onygenales; family Ascosphaeraceae; genus Ascosphaera; species Ascosphaera aggregata. The sequence goes on along the minus strand of JAGYHZ010000105.1, from coordinate 10,148 downwards.
GGTTATCAGAGGAAAAGACCCTAGTTTCAAGATGTCCGGTGCTGCAGTCCTGCTTGCGAGGCAGCTCAAACAGATGCAAAATGATAAGGATTTGCCTGGAATAAGTTGCGGCCTTGTCGATGAGAATAATGTCTTCGAATGGGAGGTCATGATTATGCTATCTGATGATATGAAATACTACGGAGGTGCGAGATCATGACCAGAAGTTCTTCTATTTCACATCCCATCATCGCCTGCTGTGTCGGGCAATCAGCATTTATGTCCTGCTGGCATGGTTCTTGCTTTTGAAGCAAATAATCATCCAGGTAAAGAGATGAATAGCTTAGCTGACATTGAGACGGTCTGGCACATTCGATGTGCCTTTTCGAACTCTTTTGCAGGCGGTTTCTTCAAGGCTAGGTTGTCATTCCCATCTGACTACCCTCTTCTTCCACCGAGGATGAAATTCGAAACCCCCATCTTCCATCCAAACGGTTTGTTGTTTAATCCTATACAAAAGATCTGCTTTTGTACTTAACTTCTGTCTGTCCCGGTTACTGATGCTCGAATCCAGTTTATCCCTCTGGAGAGGTCTGCATATCAATCCTTCATGCCCCCGGTGAAGACCGCTGGGGCTATGAATCAGCCGACGAGCGATGGTCGCCTGTACAAACACCGGAAACGATATTGATCAGTGTGATCAGTATGCTCGGAAGTCCTAATGATGAAAGCCCCGCCAATGTGGAAGCAGCGAAGCTATGGCGTGAAGACGAGAAAGCGTTCAAGCGAAGGGTGCGACAGTGCGTGAGAGCCAGTCTGGGAGAGGAGTAAATCATAGAGGATGGTCAATACCAATCGGAGGCACCCTCCCTTCTACGAAGACCCCATTGGGATGCATCTGGATGGACGTTGTCCACACCCCCGTCTATTGATTTTGAATGTGCGACATTTTTGTCGTCGACTTGGTTCATGTTCCGATTTCGCTACTGTGCATGCTTTGTTTGTTCGATTATGTCTTTCTGTCGTTCTCCCCCTGCTTTTTTCGCATACTAACCGGTCGTGCGTGCATATGTCGTTCAAATGATTCGCAATTTGCTCTTCTCGAACTAATCCATGCGTTGCAAGGGTTAACTTTGCATTCTTCACAACTTTTTGCCTCTGGGATCCGTGCAAAACTTTCATCTTTCAGTCTATTCAGGTCCATGTCACTCTGTTGACCGTCGGAAAAGTACCGGCTGACAGATATCTTCTGATCTTCCTTTTTGGATTTCTTTTCAATTTGTTTCCGTACTACTAACAGTCCAAACAGCTACACCATGAGCACTGTGAAACATCCAATTACTTGGGGTGGGAAAATCATTTAATCATTTTTGAATCTGATCGATTACTCTATACAGAAGAAACACTCATACCGACTGTGAGTGGAAACAGGGTTTCAACTCCCCATGATATCAAGCTGGAAGAAAAACAAAAATAGGAAAGAAGAAACAGGAAGATAACAGTTGTTGGGAATGAGTTATTGGCGACGTTATAGACAAAGAAAAAAACCGAGAGGTTGCGTGTCGCGTATCCCGTGGACGCATGAGCAAAGGTGTATCAAAAAAAAATATATATGAAATCAAGCATGAAAAAAGAGCTAAAGTGGAATATGGTTTGAAGTCTTCTCAGACTTATTAATCCATCGCAATTACAATGCGAAGAGAGCAGCGATACCAGCGAGAATAGCAAGAGGGTTAGCAGTCAAGCTAGAAGCAGCGCTGTCCTTGTCACCGTCAAAGTCAGTGGCGGAAGCCTCAGCAGTCTCAGCAGCAACAACCTCGCTGAAGAGAGTGGTTTGACCAAGAGTGGTGGTGACGGGCTCGGAACCAGAGCTGGCGCTCTCGGTGGAGACGACGGGCTTAGTCGTATACGCAGAAGAGGTGGTAATGGTGGATACGACCTCAGAATCAGTGCCGGAGTCGGTGTCAGAGTCAGTACTAGAGCCAGAGGCGGTTGGGTTGCCACCGGTTATGGTAGCTGGGATGGTGGTTGTGATAGTCAGTGCCTGGCTGCCGCTGGTGAAGGTCTCTGTGATGGTCCTGACACCGCCCTTGCCACTTTCAGACATCTTGGAAGCGGGGATCGTGGTGACGAAGGCGGTCTCCTCACCAGACTTGGTTTCTGTGACGGTGACAACAGAATCGTTGAAACCACTAGCCAAAGAAGCAGTGGTTGGGATGGAATTAGTGGTCGCGTCGGTAGTGGAAGTGCAAGCATCATCAGAGGCAGTGGAGGTCACACTGACGGAAGTGCTCTCAGTGCCGGTCTCAGTTGACACAGCAGAGGACTGAGTCGCGCTAGGGCAAGCCTCCTTGGCGACCTTGTTGGCCTCATCAAGGCCTTCACCAGAACAGGCCTGGTTGATGCAGTCGCGGATACCATACCAAAAGTCAATGGAATCACAAAGGCACGAGTAGTCGTTGCTGCCCTTGCAATCAAGTTCCTTGGCCTTAGCATACATGTTGTTCAAACATGTCTGTGCACACTGAGGAAGGTCAGCGGCATAGGCTGTGGCGGCGAAAGTGAGAGCAACAAGGGCGACCTTCATGATGACGTCTGTGCTATTAACTAATTAGGTGATTCTCGGATACAGGGTTGATTGGACACGTAAAAGAAACAATGGCCGATATTGGTATCGAGAGAGGTACTAGAAAAAAAAAACACCGACTTGGATTATGGATAAGGAACAAAAAGAAATGTCTTTCCCCTGACTACAGGAATGCGCGATATATATAATTATCATGGACGAAGGCAAACAAGCGCAAACCACACATACCCGGTCACAAAGTGCATGGCCAGCATAGCTTTTACTGGCCTGTCCCGGCTGTACATCGGCTCAACCCATATCTGAAGTTTGACAGTCATGATGAAATCACCGTGGCTTGCCGGCATGCCATCGCCAACACATGATATTATGAACGAGATTATCTGTTCTGGACTCGCGGCATAGCGGTGTGGTGTGCTTTGTGGGACTCCAATCTGGAAAGAGCAAAAGAAGGGCTCTTCGAGTCTAAATAGTGCTTGTGGAGAACCTGCTGAAAGTGGGTTACATCTGCTAGCAGGCGAGTAAGCTTTTGCATGCAATCTGCACCTCACAAGGCGAATCTGAATACCAACTTTCTATTTCGATATTGGGGAACTAGGGGTCATAGCTTCGCTCTGCAATAACCACATCGCACAGCGATTGTGGGATCCAGCGGCACATGCTTGAGCACAGGTCATTTGCGTCGTGAGGTTGAGTAGGCTAAGCTAGCCGGAATCGCAGGCACAAAGTTTTCAAGGGTGATGGTAGAGTCCATCTGAAATCCCTTGTCTATTGCAATAGTGTTTGCTCGGTTCTCCACTTTGTTTTGTTTTCATGGTTGACTCTGCTGGAATTCTTCCCACGTTTCACCGCACCCATCCGTGACAAAAAGCTCGACCTGCTGGTTTAAGCGGGATCCCTATGATGAGGATAAAGAATCGAGTATCTGATTCAATACTTTAATCATGTACATTTGAATACGTCCTTGCGGATTACACCTCAACAAAAGAGCTGCGAGTTTCTCCTACTCGTCAATACAATGACTCGAGCTTTGGTCGAGGTAAAGTTTGAAAAGTCTATTCAAGAACATGAGTGAGATAACTGGGATTATCCCTCATAATCTGCATACAAGGCGAAGCTCGGGCTGGGACTTCCCAACTCGAATCGAATTGGCTAATGGCATTAACCAACCTTGCGGGCCGCCAGCAATCGCAATCAATTTGCGTTGAAGTGTGTCGTCTTGGGCATTTGCCCAGGATGGTTAACGGACTGCAGCTTTGCCGTTATCGGCTCAGCGGGCTTTTAAAGGGTTTCATAATAATCCGGTCCTGCCCTGCGATTGAGCCAGCCACTACCGTCAAAGGACTGCACGAACTGTTGCACCTATTATGGTTGTGACGACGAGATAGCACATGGGACAGCTGATCTCGAATCTGTGCAACGCCGATTCTTGGAAGCGGTAAAGTTATAAGGTAGCGGCCGATAACCCGATGCGAGCTTGCTTGAAGAGAAAACCGGGTAACACAATTACAACGGGTCGGAAGCCCTGCCACTTTAATGGTACCACGGCAGCTAAAAAGTCACATTGGGCAAACTGAAGAACGACAGGGATTCCGTAAACAAGAGCAATATTGTCAGTTCAAAGGTTTTTAATTCTGTTTGCTCCTTACCCAACCATCCTCCCCACAACGCCTTTCTCACTTTCCGTCCGTTGATTTTTTCCCCCAACCGGAGAAGAATCTAGAACCTCCTGGTGGACTCACAGCCGTCGTGGTTACGCTTCTTGAGGTTTTCCCTGGCCGTCCAGAAGCATTTGATTCCGCCGTTAAGAGGCTACCTCCTGAGGCCGTGCTGATTCTCGCAGGAAGTGAGCGGCCGGACTGCACTGATCGTACTGATTCGCCAGGCGATGGCGTTCGCTCACGACGTATTGATCGACTGGACGGATCAGCTGCATCATAATTTAGCAATCGTCGAAGACCATCAAGCTTTGCTTTGACTTCTTCCAATTCTTGGCGTGCAATAGCCTCAGCCGTTTTCGATTGGACTAATTCTGCCAGCAGTGCATCTGCATCCTGTTCATGGTTCGACCCGTTGGATTTTGATGATTCCTGAGAGGATTGCGTGGATACCGCTGCTTCGTTCTCTGCTACCAAGATCGCATCCATGTTTGACACCTGAGATGGGGTCTTAGTCAATGTGGCTTGTCCACCTGCTGTGCCAGCCACGGGCTGTGGCCCGACATTTTCTGTGGCTGAGCGCGTGGCTGATGACGGCTCGGCAATGACTGGCGGGAGTGGGCTTGACATTGATGGCGACGACAGTGACGATGATTGCAGTGATGAGGGGAATCCTAGACTGCTGACTCTTCTTGAAAATGGTGGTGTCTGTGACGTAGAAGCAATCGTTGATCCCTGAGAAAGGCTTGAGTCTGTTCGTCCAAGTCTTAATTCACGCAGCCCGCTGCCTGTGGCACCAACACTATTGCGTATGCTCGCACGACGAGTGTCTCGGTTTTCCAGATCTTGTTGAGTGTTCCGCAATCCTAGAATAGTACGCTCTTGTCGTTGCTTTTCGGCATAAGATTCCTGCAATCTTACGCGTGTTTCACGCAACTCCTCGCGTACAGTCGCCATAGCGGCCTCTTTTTCGTCCAGCGTTCGTTTCAGGTCTTGACATCTGGCTGCCTCAACGTTGTGTTTCTCTTTCCAATGCGCAACTTCCTCTTGCAATTGGCCTTTGCTCTGCACGATTGATGTCCGTTTCTTTTCTTGCTCTGTCGACGCGATGAATCGCTCGGTCGCCTGTTTGATGAGTTCGGCGCAGCCCGGCCCGTCTGGTTGCTCCTTGATGTATGTCAGCATTTGCATGCCAATCTTCTGATCTTCTTCTCGCTCTTCCCGTTCTCGTTGAAGGTCATGTGCAAGCTCTGCCTGGGCACGCTGGAGTTCCGTCAGGGCCATAAGCAGGTCCTCAATTTGCGCATCGAGATCGCGATCGCGATCTTTATTTCGACTGCTGGTCACGGTATTCTGTCGACGACGCATTCTCAGTTCTGTGCTTGTCGAAGCATCGGATCCACTGTTCCAAGACTCCGTCGGCGCAGTACTCACATCTGATACTGTTGTTTCGACGGAGTTCAAAGTACTCGCCATACTTTGCTTTGAAGGTGTACGTTTCATGACGTCGGTTTCTTTCGTGGCGCCGGCGCCCGGCGTCGATAGGCTCACTGCTGCTCCCGATTGCGATTTAATTGATGCGGCACTGCTGGCGCTACTTCCCGCCCAAAGTCGACCCAAGAATCTAGTAGCTGCCGTCTGCAAAGCCGGGAATTGTACAGAGCCACTTCCCGATTTTTGACTCTGGGTATATTTCTCTTCGAGAGCTGCTAAACTTTCTCGGGTTACCATTGCCGTCAGGCCCACGAAATCACGCACTAGGTCGTCTGCATTATATGCGTAGGTGTCCCACAGACTGCGTGAAAGGAGCAATTGCATGACATCGGAGTATTCCGTACAAGCGATCAATCTAGCCTCATTGCGTTGCATCAATGATAAAGCGACACGCATGAGTGTTTCACAAGCACCCTCAACAAGGAGAACATCATAGATTCGGAGGAGCATCGGGAGTGGGCAGGTTACGCCGAAGAAGGAAAGAAACCATTGTGAAACGTAGACGGGCTCCACACCCAGAGCGTCAAGATGGGCATGCAATTTGGGAAGGTGTCGCGCCATCAGGCTTTGGAATTGGTAAGTGCGCAATTGCAGGCCTGAGAGGGTAGGTAGAAAGCACGAGCGGAGGTCGTAGTGATTCATTAATCTATCCAGAAGACTGGTCAGTGCGCGTCCGTACGGGTGCGGCGCGAAGCCGCATCCAACACCAACATTTCCGGCAACTTCCACAATAAACCTTGTAACCAGCAATATGAACGATAGTGTCTTTCTATCGAAAATAACTTACCTGACGAGCACGCAAAAGGCTTCAGCATCGCTCATATGCATCAGCAATGGCCCAACAACAAACCCCAGACCCTGACAGTAACCAATTTTGGTATCATATAAGCTATAGCACTTCAAAACTTTGGCCAACATCTTCTGCCCCTCTCCTTGAGGGTCTCGAAACATTTCAACATTTGGAAAACTGCGTCCAATGTCTTTCCCAATCATCATCTCGTATGGACTCGTCTCAAGCGATAAGCGTATAAATTCCGCCATTAAATCGGGATCTTGGGCACCAGCTATACTTGGCCATACAACGCCTCGCAAAGGAGGCGGAACGCCGCCTCGTATTTTTGATGTCGTCAGTGTTGGAAGTCGACTTGCTGTGAGCGTGTAATCAGATACCAGGGCGGCCCAGAATTCAAGTTCCGTCATTTGTGGCGTAGGAAGCTGAGAGAAGTGTAATGATGAGCGTAAGGATGATCGTTTTTTTGGATCATCAATGAGATTTCTAATTTGATCGATTGATAAGGGCCGTGAACTCTTGCGTAGATGACCTCTCGGGCTTGTCGATAGTGCCGACTTGGGGTTGCCGGCCAGTGCGTTGTTCTCTTGTTCAAGGCGGGCGATAAGAAGTGCAGTCGCCTGTGTTGAGTGGCGATCATCATCAGTCTTTAGTCCCATCATCGTGAATACGATTGGTGAGATATGAGATTGGGAAAAAGAAAAGAAGTAAACACATTCTAAAGAAGAAAAAAAACCAATAATCTCATCATATCAACGCGAATTATGGGACCTTCGCCGTGGTTGTGTGTGACATTGATAACCTTACCTCGTCAGCGACTTCTGACTTTGTTTCCTCTTCGTTCTTGTCCAACTCAGTCCAATTGACATTTCTATCATCCGTCATAGAAGGACTATTGTAACAATCTGCGTCCAGAGTCGAGGCACTGTCTCTTCGCGAATGTGAGCATAGCGACATGTCATCTTCTAACAATGATTGGGCCGACGTCCGGTTGATCTCAACCATTGCCGATGCCTTGTCTTGATCGCATGCGTTGTCCATATCTCCTATGGAGTCTGCTTCGGCTTCTGGATGAGTTGAGTCCTCACTCAATGGAACCGTTACCAAGGAATCAGCGGTTGAATCGGCTGCACGATGATGATGATGATGATGATGGGACGGTTTGTCGGTGTAGTCTGTATCCAGCTTTAGTTCAGGAAGCGGTGTGCAATGTGTCCCTGTTGTCTGCTGGCTGGAGTGCGCCAGCTGAGGCGTGATGAGTTCTGCTGGCGCCGTCATCTTTGAGCAGTCGTTATAATTGACGTCGGAAAATCAGGCATTAAAAAGAAGCTTATATGCGCCCCAGATGATGTTGAAGCCGATCGTCAACCAAAAACCCAGTAATCCTTTCACAAGGAATAGCATCAAACAAAAAAAAAAGACAAAAAAAACAAAAATGGACAAGATCTCCCTGGTGTCTCGCAACCTGGCAAGGAGTCCGGTTCGATTGTTCCTTGACAGGCCTGGCCGACCCGGGAACGCCGGCTCATGCAGGTCGGAGTTGACGCAAGTGGGCGTATGTATGTATGTATGTAGCTGTACACTCCTTGCTGTATGACTTTGAACAGATACCCAAGCAGCGGTCAAGCCACGCCACACAACAATGAATGAAAAAATGAATCGATCTTCCTCTACCTCACAGTCAGATTGCACATCAAGAAATTGAAAGATTTTTCCTGATGAAATATCTGCCCATAGCAAGTCAGCATTGAATATCTCACCATTGTAAACAATCCGAACAACGGATACTCCGTTTTTGAGATCTTGCATCAAGCGTAATCTGTCAGTCGTCTTTTGGTTCGTTTTTGCTTTTCTTTCCTCTTTGCACCCCGGTTCATGCATGTAATATCGTGATGAAGATCGGGTAAGTGTGTATCATATATCATTCGACCCGGATGAATCCCTGCATCACCGTCTCCTTCTCTCTCGTCCATTCCTCCGATCTATGCAGGCATGAGAACATGAACACGAACATGAACATGGACACGAACGTGAACTTGAAAATGAACACGAACATGGACATGGACATGGACATGGAAATGGAAATGAGACGGAGCTCGGAAAGCAGAGATGGAGAGAGGGAGGGAGAGGGAGATGAAACTTGCAGGCGGCAAGCCGTCATTGAGGGTACAGTACGCAAGTTCAAGACAAGCGTAGATGGGAAGGGACAGCTAATCGTCATCAATACTCTCCCTCTTCCTTGTTCACCTTTATTTTTATTATATTCTTGATTTTTTTGTTTTTTTTCACTCTCAATTCATTGTCATTGTCATTGCCGCCGTCGTCGTTTGTCATTCCTCGCTCCTCTCCCTGATTTGCTCACTCTTTCGGCCTGAATCTCACCTCCTCTTCCTCATCTATCAACCACTCATCGCTTGCGAGACCACGACACTCTCTGTCGCAATCGCTGTCGCATCGCATTGACCCAAACGCGAACGCGCATACTACATGATGTAGTCCAATTCCAATAATGCCCGTCAATTCGGAAGGGCAGCCTCTATGTACGGGACACACACCCTCCCCCCCTCTTCCCTTCCTTCAGGCGCCAGCGAATATTGAGCCATGCAGGATCGTATAGACAGGGCCACTTTCCTCTGTAAGTATTGGAATGAGAAGATGAAAAGACAAGGGATGATCCCAGTACAAGGGCAATGTCTGTCTGTGTGTGTGTGTGTGTGTGTGTGGTCAATGCTTGTAGATGATTTCGTGTACCGTTTGTATGTCTTGATGGGTCGGTTCAAATCAATCGACTTGGGCACACAGGGAGGAAGGGAGTATGTGTGTTGGAAGAGACGCAGATGGGGTCATGGTCATGGTCATTGCGGTCCAATTGGTACGTCACTTTTCCACGTCATTTATGCTCTTTCTTATTCCTTCCAATCACGTTGATCGTGTGTAAATCAGCAGCAACAAAAAAAAAAAAACCTTTAATTTACAATGGATGTTGATGATGAGATTTCTCCCCCTCTCCCTCTTGACTTTCGCACCGTTTGACTGGCAACTATGCGAAACGTAAGTGCGCCCCATACATGTATGCAATGAAATACGCCATCCGATTTCCCCATCAAAAGTGGATCATATCGTATTGTTCAGAAAGCACTCGTCCTGCCGGAACGTAGAAGGAGCGGAATGTCATAATCTTTCTTCTCATCCTCCCTTCCTTACTTCCCACCTCTCCCTCTCCCCTTTCCTCGCCAAGCCACGACGCCCAATAATAGCTCCAGTTGAAGGGAAGGTGGAATGAAGCGGGTTGGGCGTAATAGCCCGTAGTGAAGGGGCTGAAGAGATGGGGAAAAACAAAGAAAAAGAAAAAACACACCGAGTGGAGTGACTCTCAGCCCCAGCCTGCAACTGTACTTTTACATTGAAGGTAACATATTTCAACAACCGCCGAAGCCCTTTGCGTCGTCCGTTGTCTCGCCGTTCGGTGTGGGGGGATGGCGCCTGTGTGATTTGATGGATGAAAATCGATCGATTTGCAACCATGACAGTTCATTCACTGAGGATTGCACTTGCACTTTGCACTGTCAAGGAGCTACCAAGGAAATTGACTTGATTGAAGCCTGGGGTTAATAAGCCGACTGATATTGGATGTCATGCAGAG
>JAGYHZ010000104.1:0-17464 GCA_024244195.1 Ascosphaera aggregata | reverse complement strand
CAGCCATACTTAAGCCAATCGCCGGCTGGTTAGTAGTTGGGTGGGTGACCACCAGCGAATCCCAGCTGCTGTATGTTCTTTTTTGGCGTGCGTTCGTCCGTCTTGTGAAGACCGTTCAGAGCAGACTGGCGTAGGCCTAGCCTCTTGGGCAACGAGGATTCGGGTCTCCCACTTTGGCTGTGAGGTGGGCTTCCGTGGGTCACTGCCTGTTTGGAGCCAGGCACCTCCTCAACATGGCGCGTCTGTGTCAACAGCTGCAATTGTTCCCAGTGCCTTATCGGCCACCGAGATAAGAAAGTAGATTGTAAAATCCACACTTTTTTGATTTGCTCGAGGCACTCAGGTTTAGTGGACCCTGACTATCGAGATGAGTGATGTCTCTAGGCAGCCACTGGTAGCCGTAATTCATCTTGTCGAAATGTACTTAGAGGCAGCCGGGGAGAGGGCGATCATAAGGGTGGAAGGCAGAATTGGAAGCGGTTTACTGCAATCTCTCTGGATTGCTTCAATCAGGTCCAGCCCGATTCAGATCACATTGACTTTGATTGACAAGATGGAAGTCTCCCGACCGGTCACACCGCGTCCCATCTAAAAGACAACTCATCCCGAACAAGCTTACGGTTCCCGGCATCTTTGGAGTGGCCTGTTTGGCACTTGACGGACCATTGCTAACTTCCGGTGGAACAAGTCTCCTGGTGCAGTGTAGTTGAGCCCGGCTAGTTTCCTGTCTGGTGATATCATTTCTGCCCTGTACATCAAATGTGAAGCATCGTGGAACGCCTGCTCATAGACTTTCGATTTAAGAAGGCGGGAGGCTGCATTCACAGATGCCAGAGAATACCATAGGGTGCTTACTTCAAGTGAACATTCTGAAGTGTGAAGAGATGACAACCCCGCGCTTGCCCCTTGACGCTTTAATGGACATGTGCAAACGAATAGGGATTTGTCCATAGCCATGTTAAGCCCGCCTCCATTTCAGCTGCCTTGCCGCACTCATTAAGTGACTGTAGGTGCATTTTGAAATTTAGTCGGTAAGAAGCCAAATTCAGCCCTGGTGGTGATGGAATGGGGACCGTTCTGCCCCCTCTTATTCTTTGATTTGCCAGCGATATTTGCCGGCATGGATAGATGCTAGTCGTACCAACAGACTCGATGTGGTCGCCTTATTCTGAAGTTTAAGAGAGTGCACTCGGTCATAATCCATACGGGAACAGCATTCATAATTGACCGACCATATATCCTGGTATCGCAATCATGCCCGTCACGGGATGCATCAACCTAGATGGCTTATTTGCACGGGTTTTGGTCCATCTAATCTACCCAATTCGCGGGCAAGACTTGCGCCTCGGGGGTCTGCACTGCTATATGAGTATATGGTCATAAGCAAAGACAGTATACCAATGCATCGTGATCGATCTATTGGAACGAGCCGTAGGCCCAATCTTGTCCTGAAAACGAGGGCAGCTGTTTGTCAATGATTCCCCAACATCTTGACTGCGAACAAGGGTGTGTCGTTATTTGAGGTTGTTGATGATAGGGTTAGCGGAAACGTCAATAGTTGTGGATCCCCGTCCCTGCAGAAGATTCCCTCACCATCATTTGGCCGGCCTTGAAGGGGTAATTGTACATATACATTCACATCCAGGAGAAGGAGCATCTTTGCCAGCAGAGAATACGACCCTGTGCGAGGTTTTAAATGAAGATTGAACTCATATCTCAAACGTCTGGGAAGGAGATGCGAAGGAAATATCACAAGATGCGGGGTAGCTGTAGAGTATTTGATCATCCCTTTATTGTTTGATGCACTATGTGGAATCCTGACGAACATGACATTGAGCTCAAGAAAATGTGGATATAACCAGTCGTAGCCTCCAGGAAGGATATGAACAAAGGTTATCATGTCTTCAAGCAGGTGTGCATTGTTGTTTGAATGAGAGTCGCGAGCCAATTTTTTTGGAGTTTGAGACCAGAAAGCATGCGAAGGGACAAATGATGAGAACGGAACTTCAAAACTCGACTCAGAACAGGTAGAAAGTCTATAGAAAAGTGAAAAACGACAAAGAAGGAACCAGTAGCGAATGATGAAAGGCGCAAAGAATCAGTACAAAGGGTTCCTATCTTCAGATCATTCAACCGGGACGAATCGTCTGAGCTGCATACCAGCTATCGGCGTCGCCAATGCCGCACACCAGTGCCGAGCGCATGCTGCTCCTCCAGCTACGAAGCTCGATGGACAAACAGCAAGGATTGACTTCTGCGTGAGGAGCATTTGGACGCCGCTATCCTCAGAGTCCGAAGAGGTGTCCATTGGACTCTCACATTGAGTATTTTCGGCGACTTTTACAGGCCCAGCGTCAAGGGGTTGCTCGTGGTTGAAGGGATGAAAGTCTTCGTACGGGGTGCGAATGCCGAACTGCGCCGAATCTTCAGAGGCTGGCGAATACTCCGTCTCTTCGGAAGGACTGATGTTTGGAAGGAATCCTGTAGGCTCTTGCTGCATGGGAATGTTCTCAAACCAATTGCCTGATTCGCATAAGGTGGGGCCACATTGAGAGCCAAATGGATACGCCATGCGCGATGAGGAGAATGAAAACGAGGGCCCGGACTCTAACATTGTCGGCTCTAAGACCGGCGTGCTCACTCGTGGTACTGAGCCTGCTGTTGGTGATGGTAGTTGACAATTAGGCAATGCTTGTCCTGGGTATTGCTCAGCCCAGCTCCTTGCATCAATCGCCATGACAAGTGCTTGGAGGTGTTGAAGTTGCTCCTTCTGTCTCTTTCCTGTTCAGAAATCAGGTAAATGTTCACCATTGGTCTTGGTCATTGTCAAAGGGTCCTGACAGAACTTACGGTGCTTTCGCTGAGACAGCCGGTTTTGGACCTTTCGACGCTCTTTCGGGTCATGAATGTTGTTCAGATCCTCCAGCTCAGGGGCAATCAGGGACCTGCATCGCTGCTTCATCTTGACGAACGATGGGAAATTATTCGAGAAAGCAAGTTGATCAATTGAAGAAGCTTTGGAATATCTTCAAGACGCGAAAAATTTGTCTTCTGTGTGATTCCTAGTCTTGTCGAGGGCCAATCAGTATTATATATCACTTGCACATGTCTTCACAGTGCTCACCACTCCGGACGGAAACACACGTGGAGACATCATTGATAAGGAAGGATTAGGACAGACATGGCAATAATCGCACGGAAATCGAGATTCGCTTCTATTTCGCGATTCCGCTATTAGGAGTTTACATGTTTGCGGCGGCGATGCACGGTCTCAGATAGCACGACATACGGGATGTCTCACCGAAGGAGACATGCATATGGTGCAGGACTTCTCGTAGTGGTTCTTTTCCGTCGAAACATGTTATTAATCACGACACTCCAGGCAAAAAAAAGCTCTTTATGGTTTGCCCAAATGACGCGATCTTCAATCATCGGCCCCTGAGAGTATACGATATGGATACTTGAGGAAGTCTATGATCGACGATTGATGCCCAAGCTAAGGGTCCTGACTGCAAATATCGGTGCCTTTTCAGTTGAACACCCATTATCGACATGAGACATCAGCTGAATGTTGTAACAATATTTCCTCTGTGTGCGTCACCTCACCCCTCCATCCAATCAGTTCGTCACGTCAGAAAGTGACCGATCGCTCAGTTTCCAGAGAAAAGGGTTCCGTTACTAGCTCAGCACCTGGCCAGGGTTAAACGCTCCTTACAGCACGTCATGTTCATTTGTCGGTGATCATGACTTGCTATTTCCCTGAGACCGAGGGATCATGGACTGATGTGGAAGGTATTCTCATAGCAGTGCAGAAGATGCTGTCACTCAGCCGACGTCTACTGCACAGGCGACTATGCGCGTAACGAAATGCAGCAAGCTGTCGATTCCGAGGTTTCGCTCACCCAAACCATCGCTTCAATTTCGCGTATCGATGAAAGTGGCATACAAGTGCTACTACCTCGCGGGACTCTGCATCGGTTACCCTCTCCATTGCTATGTGGCAAGCATGACGGCGTGTACCACTTCAATACCAAAGTTGAATGGATCTCTTATGCTGTTGAGGTGATTCTTGGCGTGAGGGTTCCATGTGATAGGTAGTATGTGCTCAGTACACCTGTCCCTGTAAGGCCAAGCACCACATCATGGCTGTGCGATACGGTTTCTTTAGTAAACGGATTTCCAATGAACTTCGATTGTCTCCCTCGCTGCTTTCTAGAAGCAAAGATCATGGATTTAGGGCAGATATTATGGCAGGGATCATGGAATAAAGAAGCGTCGCAGAAACTCTAGTCATCCGGTTTTTTCCTTCAACTGCATTGGGCATGATTGACAGCGAGGGTGATGATGCCGTGCAGTGTTTGCGGCGTATAAAATGTACATGTTGGCATGCACCCAAAAATCAAATGACCTATGGACTAGTGGCTGACGGCCGTGCTTGGGCAATATATTTTTGTCCTTTCGACCACGGCTTTGTGAGTGGATGCCCAACTTCTCACATTCCAGTCGCGCGGAATCGGTGACATGCGCAGGCTTTGGCTATGTATCCGCAAGTTACTCGGGTTATGACTGCGAGCTTCAAGCAAGCCTCCAATGTTTGGAGTTCCTTTCTGTGCGACAGCTGAGATTGCGGCTAATAATCTTTGCCGAACTCCAGGCCAACGAAGAGCGGTCAGCGCCTTGGACGTGCTTTCGTGCCCGTAAAGACCCTTTGAGAAACGCATGGCCCGTCGTTGAACATTCCCCACCGGGGCTAAGAGCTTGCCATGAATCTCATAGGGCTGAGTTCGTTGCTTCCCAGGAAGATAAAGCGTGTCATCACCTTTATCATAGTGAACCAGGGCTTTCAGAAATCCTGGACCTCAGCCAAAAGAACTCGTCTTTAGTAGAAATCCTGACACCTTTGACCTCAACAATGCTTCGCTGACAATTTGGCACCGGCGACCCTGAATTGGTCGAATTGGTCAAAAAAATATAGCCGCTGCGTCCTTTCTTTCAACCAATCTCTGTGACTTTTTCGGGAACTTTGAAGTAACATTCATCACTCCAGCCAAATAACATTGTAGCATTTCACGCTTTGTGTAGCGTTGATTCCCATTGGCACAATGTAGGAGTCAAAACCAGTTGACTGACTCTTTTCGCTCAGGAAAGTGAATCTTGTTCTTTCCCATCTATCGACGCTCACAGACGAACACCCACTCATGCATCGCCCCTTTCAGTTCTAATTTATCCGGGAATGGCCTCGTCCAAGACACTCGCTTGATTATTTATTTTGGTTGGCGAATTATGCCTCTCGAAGTATCAATGTCAACCTTCAATCCTTCTCGTTGACATGACGTCTGTAGCGCAGACCTCATCAGACGCTCCCATCCTCGAACTTCGAGCGAGTTGTATTTGCCAAACTGACAGCTCAGGGTGAATGATTGCACGATAATCCCAAATTGCAGTGTCTCAACTCTCAATTTCAAGATGCAGAGGTTTCGAAGCATTGACGCGTCGCAGGGAATGGTATGCGAGAAGTCTGACTAAAGTCAGCGAAGGGGACATTCATGATCTAGTTTCAAAGGTCATACAGTAAACTGACATCAACCTTCTTGTCGTTTATTTTCCTAATGTCATCCTCGCGCGAATGTGCTTTAAATCGGCCCTTTCTTTTACTGCCCGTATGCGCTCACACTCTCTCCGTCTGTCATCCTTCAAAATCAATGACTTAAAACCGATCTCAAATATCGAGTATGAATCCCGTCATTGATAGCCCGCTGAAATCTCCCAAATACCGCACCTCCTGCGACGGCTGTAACGAGAGCCGAGTCCGCTGTTCGAAAGACCGCCCACTGTGTGATCGCTGCCGAAAGTTCGATATTGCCTGTGTGTACGGTTTATCTCGTCGAGCTGGTCGAAAGAAGGCCAGTGAACCAAGAGTCAACACAGGTGCTAGAGCTAAAACCCAGAAAAAGGAAAAGATGAACCATAGGCGCAACTCAGCACAGCATCGACAAGCCCAATTCCACCAATTTGCCAACCAATTCCCTCATCCATCATGGTTGCCTTATACTTCGGTGGCAGATCCTAGCCTAGCAATGGCCACTAATTCCCTGGATACTATCAATTTGGCCGCATTCAATCAGGCACAGGCAATGTCCACTTTTCAGCAGGATCCGGGTGAGGTTGTTGATATTGGACCTCCGTCAAAACCGGCCGGACCGAATGCGGCGAGCCCATCCATGGGATCAACCGCGGCCTCACAGTCGACGCCGATAGATGAATGCACATGTGCCACGGATATCAGCATTTTCCTCAGTGAAAGACCAAATATCACGACGACCTCAATTGTTCCCCTCAGCAGTCTGCTAACATTGGGAGAAGAGGCACTCAAATTCCTCATAGAAGCGGTAGATTGCAAGCGTGCAAATCACCGAACGTACTCCAATTGCTTCGGACTGTTGATGCTGTTTGATCTTACATTGCGGCTCCATCGCAGACTTTGTGATGCAGCTGGTGCAGAGCTGCCAGCGATGTCTGAGAATGATACCCTGACTCCCGCGACTCATCCGTTTGCCTCAGATGGTCAGGATGGGATATTTGGGTCTTCTAGCCTTATGCGAAGCGCCAACCCATCTATGACGACCCGACGCAGCTTGCGTTTGTCGACTAGAGACTCAATATCTTTATCCGATGCCTTCGGCTATAACCACTTCACAGCTGCCTCCACCATTGATCCGGCCTTGAGGTCTGCTTCCCTCAACTCTGCAACCATGACCGGCTTCGAAGCGCCAGACGTCAGCGGGGAAGATGACAAGAGTTCAGTTTTTGAGGTGCTTCGCTCAGCAAGTACCCAACTTGAAGGACTGCAGCGTAGCCTCCGACGTTTTCAGCTCAATTTGGCCGTATTGGACGCTGGACCGCCACTCAACGTAGGCGACGCTGTCCTCATCCCGGCAGACGACCCTGTACCGGCATTTGTCTCACTTATACAAAGATTGGACCATAAGCGATCTCTGCTTTACCGAGACATTGCTGATCTTCTGAGAAGAGAGCCTCAAGGAGCTTAATAGGTGCTTGATGGTTGCAAGTGGTTGCATTTGTCTTCCTTGTCTTGCTTGCTATACGTTGGCGTGTGTTATGGTACGACCCATTCCGTCCACTCATCGCGCCTGGTCCCACTTTAAACCACTATACAAGGTTACTGCGATATCTAAGGGCAGATTGGCTGTTCGCTTCCTCTCGTCGCTTGATTCTAATCGTCTTTCAGTTCTTTACTATTTTCCGATTGCCTTTTGAATACCATTCTTTCACACATTTGCTTGTCCGACTGTGTTTCCTGTCTTAAAAAGCAGCGAATGTAATTCAACTGGTTGACGCCAGATCGAGATAGCTTCACAAATCATCTAGCTAGTTTAGACAGATTTCAAAGCTTGTTGAGTCTTTTCTCCACTTCTTTGTCGCCAGAATTTCATCCAATCAATGAAATTTCCGTTCTTTTCAAATTGAAAAATCTTTTCGAACGGCCCTTCATTCCAACGGATGTTGGTCTCGATTCCGGCCCATTTCCACTCTCCCGGAGGACTCCACGGCCATATACCGCCTCCGACCTTCCGGTACTTGATGCGCACAAGTGCATGTCCATTGCCGTTCTCTTTGACTGTAGTCCTCGTCTCATCGGTGTAGCGTTGATGGGCAGCACGAATCTGGTGGTACCCTATAGCCTCCGTAGATGAAATCTTCCTGAACTTTGACAGCCCGATAAGATGCTGCGTCTTGACCAATGGGTCTCCTAGAAATCCTGGCCAAGAGACGAGCGCAAGATAGGTATCCTTGTGAAGGTATTCTTCGTCGAACTCTGCAATTTCACCGACGCCAACATATTTCAGCTGTGATAACATATTCCTTTCCCCGGTCAACCAACGATGATCCTATCGTAAATGATTGGATGAAGAGGTAAAAAAGGGGTCACACACGCTCACGTAAGGAGCCACGACACGGGCTAGGCGCTCCCAATCCTTTGTATCATAACTGTCTGCCCATTCAAACATGACTTCTCTGAGTTGCATATATTCTGTAGATTCGAAAATGTATCAGGTTTCATGGATCCTATCATCGTGGAGGGACATATTCAGGGGTTCAGGGGTCCAACCATCCGGGGTCACCAATTGACCTGATTCGAAGAGCGGATCCATGGTTGAAGGAATATCCTGCTTGCTCTTAGTTCTTTGCGTAGATTGAACACTTCTAGTAGCAGATCTGGTCAGTGCGCGTATTTAAGTCATTGTCAGGTTTGTCGTGCCTGTCGTTGATGTCGTTCAACCACACCTAACAGCGCTACGATACATTCACGCTGACAGGACGGCGATGACCTGTGTCACAGTTCATCGATCTTGCAGGTGTTTCACAACAGCGGCCTACCTGTTTGAACATTCTTCCAAATCTGTACGACTGGAAAAATGGTACAGTTCTATCCAGGAAGGTTGTCCGGCCTTGTCAGCTCTCTTGCTGCATCGTGCAATGCATTTGTATCAGGTGTCTGCGGCGAGCACGCCATCTTGATACCTAAACAGCACTAATTTTGATACCTCTCACGCAAAGACTCCCTCGATCGCCATGGGTGAATTGTGAGAAATGGAGCATTCCGATCAAAAGGTAAGTCGCACCATTCTAACTTGCGCAATTTTTGGGATAATCCGCAGAAGTGATGATAGGGCTCTCCTTCGACGAGCGATGGTTTCCATTTTCATTACTGTCGACTACAGTTTACTGCTGCGATTATTCATGGGGCAATACTTTTGTATTGCTGGATGTCATCAGACTACTAAGACTTGAGCTAAAGATAATTACTGTATGGACAGCATACTACCCATCTCACACGAAAGCGGACAATGCTTGGGAGAACAAAGTGAATCTCGATATATCTGGCATTTAAGTCTCGATCTGACATCCAAGGTAGTAGAATAATGTGCCACGCGAAAGAAGCAATCGCAAAAGAAGAGTAAAAGAGAAACAAAAGGAAAGAAGAGAGGGAAAAAAAAAGAGAATAAGATTGGAAATCATCTATGGTCTCGCGAATTCTGAGGCAAGCAACTGCCCGAGTTCCATCACCTTGGGCTTGATCATCATGGAGAAATGGTCCGCCTCAATCGAAGCGCAGGTGAATCTGCTCGCATCAAGTAGCTGGTCCCATCCATTTGGCCCAAAGTCAGTCCTCTTGTTCAACAGCCAGTCCATGACTTTAGGATCGGTAGGTTCCCTTAGGGGTTGCGGCATGCTAGGATCCTGGCAGATCCCTCGTCGAGCCCAAAGCGCGATGACCTTAGGTTGCTCAGAGGCAGGAATTGGGAACGGCTCTGGTTCATACCTATCCAGGTTTCGGATCATTGCCTCAAAGTGCGGGATGAGATAGGGAGGCGATTCGGTTTGACGATCACCAAGAACTTTGATCGAATCGAAGAAACGGAAGAGCTTTGACGGTACTGGCTCAAGCTTGACCGGACAGGGTGAATCAATCAGAATGAGATTACTGACCTTGTCACCCTCTCGTAGAAGCTGTATGGCGGCTTCGTAGGCGAGAACGCCCCCTGCTGACCAGCCTCCGATATTATAAGGTCCTTTCGGTTGCCGTTTTCGGATCTCGTTCAAATACAGCGGAATCACTCCATCTATGCCACTGTTCCATTGCTCTGGTATCTTCATGTAGGGACAACATAGCGAGTAAACACAAACATCAGGGGCGACTGGCGGTAAAGGACCATAGGAAGTGGCAGAGCCTGAACCATCTGGCAAGTAGAAGATGCAAGTCCGCGCGGTTTTTGGACTACCCTGTAATAAGAACGATCTGCATTGCGGCAAAGGCACGCTCGGCGACTGAACGGATGGGACAATGGGGACAGGATCTCTTTGGGGCACTGGAACTGGTTCAGGGGCGACCTCGCGCTTAATCCCAAGGGCTTTGAGCAAGGTATTCAGTGTTTCGTAGCAGCTAAGAACATCATCCGGGAACGTCACATCTTCCAAAGCCTCTCGCAGCTTTGCCGTGATAGATAGAACGGATAGTGAATCAAGTCCTATCTCCATCAAGTCGCTATCATCTTCAATGTCTGATGGGCCAACACCCAGCTCCTCAGCAATCGTTGATCGAATAAAAGCGACAACCTCGCTGCCCTGAACACTCGGCTCCGGCTCGGTGCCTACCGATTGTTCGGACCCCTGAGGCGTAAAAGTACCACTTTGCGCATCATCGCTCGTGCTGCTGTCACTGCTTGGAGAGTCCGGAACCTCGTTAGTGCAGATCGTCCGCTTCAGGGCTGAAATGCTTTCATTGTCGAGGAAAAAAGAAGAGTCTAGACCAATGTCAAGCTCCTCCCGCAAACGTGAGATGATCGTCAATGACATGAGGGAGTCAACACCCAGGTCTGCAAATAGGGCATCGTCTGTGAGCTCAGACAATTGAGCTCCGCACTCCTCTGCAAGGATTTTGTAAGCTCTGTCAAGTGCCGAGTTCTTAGGGGTTGTGGTCTTTTTTGGTGCGGGTTGACTTGCTTGAGCAATCGAGGGTTGTGGCTTGATTGCAGGCACAGTCGTCTTTGCAGGAGCTGGCATCTTTGGTGCATCATTTGGTAAGAGGAAGCCCAGGACACGTTTGGGGACAGCCTGGAATTTGACACCGCCGGCCACGCCAATTATACGATCACCGTCAAGAATGTAGACATCACCCGCACGAACTCCTTCTTCGCCAGTGAGTGTCATTCGCACGTACGATTTGTACGTCTTCTTATGCTCGATAGGCTCTCCAAAACGTAGCGAGTCCCAACCGTGAGAGATGTAAACATCGGCATCAGAAAGTCGATCATTTCCATTGACAGTGAAGCCAGAGATATGACACAAATTATCAATCCAGCGTGGGTCAATCTCATAGTCATTCACCTCCGAGTCTGGTGTTTTAAAGGTAATGGTTGCGACGGATTCAAATTGACCGGCGTCCATATGGACTTCGTCCATGCCGCGGTAGTCATCGCCATACAAGACAAGTGACGAGAATAGCTTGTACACGAGACCACGATTGAGCCTGCTTACCTCTTGATTCCTGGAATCCTCAAGACGATGTGTCGCTCCAAGCACGAGATGAGAGTTCAGATTCCACTTACGAGTCCACTTGAGAGGATCACCGTATTTGACGACGCATTGTGCGTGAGTTGACTTCTTGCCATTGGACTCAGTAAAGAAGCGGAAATCTGCAAGAGAGCCGTGTAAGCTTGCCGAAATTCTTATAATTTGTGGCTTGGAAGCATCAGCGTTGAGAATAACCGGCTTGGGGACAGCCATCGACGAGACATTGATGCCGATGTTTTTGCTATCGCCATACAATTTAGCATAAAGATGCTTGCCCAACTTCAAGCAAATCTCAGCATAAATGGCAGAAGGGCAAAGACCGCATCCATTAACAAGATGACCAAGAATGAGACTCCTAAGTCTAGGATGGGAGAGATCAGTCTCAGCAAGTATCGATGCAACCCCTTGCGCGGCGCTCTCTTCTAGGATCTGGTGAACGGTCAGACAGAATTGCCTTGGTTTTGCGGCGCATGGTTCAGCATCTGCCACGCTAGACTGAGGTAGCTTGCCCTTGTAGAGACACCAATCGTTTTCGTATGAAATCCAGAAATTCTGCAGTGTCAGGGCATAGAACGGGATATCGAGCATGGTGTGAACATTCTCATATTCACGGTGGTATTCCTGCCAGTCGATGTCGACTCCAGCGTTGAAAAGGTCGGCAAGTGAAGCTGACATAGTCTTCCATGCATCCTCACCGTAGCGCAGTGAATTGACGCAAGTAATGGAAGATCCCAGAATGGACTTGATTAGGGCGTTGCAGATCGGATGGCTGCCAATCTCGAACCATACGGTAGACTCATTAATGACGCCTTGCTGCTTCGCTTCCTGAATCGCGGTCAGGAATTGCATAGGCTCGCGCATATGTCTAACAAAGTACCTCACGCTGAAGTCATCAGAGCATGCAACCCGGCCAAGGAACGCAGAGATGTAACTCGCTCTGCCCTCGGTGAAGGAAAGTTTGTCGACAGCCCGCTCAAAAGGTTCCATCAATGGCACCATCTGACTCGAGTGGAATGCATAAGGAACGTCGAGAAGTTTTGTGCGGAAGCCGCGAGCATCGAGCATTTGCTGCAAATGTATCAATTTGTCTGTTCGGCCTGCAAGCACTGTCTCCTCAGGCCCATTGATGCAAGCAATATCACTGTCTGTGGCGAAAGACCTGACCACAGATTCTGATGCCTTTACAGCCAGCATGCAGTAAGCACCCCTCTCAATAATATTGACCATCAGCTTGGCTCTAAGACCAACTAAGCGGATCACTTCAATGGCGGGTAGGAGGCCTGCTGCATAAAATGCAGCGTATTCTCCTAAACTGTGTCCGATAACTGCCACTGGTTCGATTCCCAAGGCAACAATTAGATCATTGAGGGCCATTTGACAACAGACCGTTCCGAGCTGTACCACCAATGGACTTTCATGTTCAAGGGAAGTCATTGTGCCGTCGAGAAGTTTGTGAAACATCGGCAAGCCCAGGGTTGCGCTCAACCTTTCGAATTGAAGGATCTTGTTTCGGAAGAAAGAGCTCGTTTCGAAAAGTGATTTGGCCAGCTCTGTGTAGATGCGGCCCTGGCCCGTGAATACAAAAGCCACCTTCTTTGGTTTGGTGGGCTTAACGTGTGCTCCTGCGGCAGCACGTAGCTGCTTCTCAATACTTGGGATATCGGCGCCAGACACAGCCGAACGGCAGGCAAATGTCATCCTCCTAGCGGTGGTGGTATACGAAAGATCTGACAAGTTGATTCCCGGGTTTTTGGCGACGTACTCAGCCATATTCTCAAGGTTCTTCTTCAATGAGGTTGCGTTCTTTCCGGAGACGTTCACGACGAAGTAGCTTCTTGGGTCTGTGCTGGAGGCTGGTACTCTTGTAGGACCTTCTTGAAGCAGCATCGCCTGTTCTTTTTGTTAGTATTGATCACATAATTGGAGGATGATCGAACAGGACACTAACCGTGTTTCCACCAGCAGCTGAAAAATTATTCAAGAAAACCAAACGCTTCCAATCCTCAGATCTCCTGGTCCAGGGAATAGATCTCATTGGGATCCTGATATTGCGTTCCTTGAGGTCGGAGGGGAATCTCTCATTGACAATTCCTGACTGGATCCCCACATGTGGTGGAATGGTTTTCTTCTGCAACATCATAAGAACCTTGATCAACGACATAACACCAGCAGATGCTTCTCCATGGCCGATGTTGGCTTTGACTGTCCCTACGTAAAGAGGATGCGGTCGTTTTGACGGGGCAAATACCTCGCTGACAGACATGATCTCGTGATAGTCTCCAGCCTGTGTGCCTGTTCCGTGCATCTCAATGTAGTCAATATCATTCGGATCTGTGCCAGTCGAGTTCAGAATGCTTTGACACAGAGCTGCTTGTGCTCCATAATGTGGACGAGTAATCGAAGCAGCTTCCGCGGAGTGATTTGTTTGACATCCCAAAATAACCCCGTAGATGTTGTCGTTATCTGCAAGGGCGTCTGCAAGGCGCTTAAATATGACCGAGCCGACGCCATCAGCACGACAGTAGCCATCAGCGGAATTATCGAAGGCTTTGCATTGACCAGTAGGCGATAGGAAGTGACCCCTTGACAAGCCAGTAAAGATATCTGGATTTGTAAGAACGTTCACACCCCCTGCAATGGCAGTGTCGCACTCGCCCTTGGCCAGCGTCTGGCACGCGAATTGCATAGCAGCAAAACTGGAGCTACACGCTGTGTCAACATTGTAGCTGGGACCGGAGAATTTGAAGTGATAATTGATCCGCCCAGGGGTAAAGGCGCGAATGCCGCCAGGAATGAAATAAGTATCGATGTTCTGCGAGGAGTTTGTCTCACGCCAATCATCGCTAGCCTGACCGTAGAACGTCCCAATTCTGCTATTACGTGTAGAAGGGGTACGTCCGGGAACAATGCCGGCCATCTGTAGAGCCTCGAATGCCGTGATTAGTGCCAATCTTTGGACAGGATCCATCTGCATGGCCTCCCGAGGAGACACAGAGAAGAATTGATTGTCAAAAAGACCGGGTTCATCCATGAAGCACCCATAGGGCGTCGTGGTTGTGTTTGGTTTCTTTCCGGTAGGATCATAATGCGTTTCAATGTTAAACCGATTAATAGGAACGCGTCTGTGAACGTCCTTTCCGGATTGCAGGATATCCCACAGTGCCTCTGGGTCCTTCGCACTAGGGAAACGACCAGAGAACCCGACAATGGCAATTTGATTTTCAGCAGGCACCGAGGGTGTCTTTTGAGGAGGCACGACATCCTCAGAGAAAAGGGGAACAACGGAACGGATAGGTATGCATTCAGAGAAGCGTTTCAACACCTCTTGAGCTGTGTTGCCTTCATAGAAATGGAACAAGTCAATCTCCGAAGTCAAACTCATGTCTGAGATGGCTTTGAGAATCGACTCTGCTGATCCCTTAGGGTCAAGCAAATGGAATACAACCTCATTAGCTAGTTCCTCAGCATCATTGAAATCAAAGACAATTCCATCTGACGTCATGATCGGCACGAGTTGCGGGCGCCTAGACAGAAGAGGAAACGGGGTCGGGTTGTTCAGAAGCTGCTCTACATCGGCCGAGACGGGAGGCAAAGCAACGTTCCTCTTCTCCTTGACCAGCAATTTGCTGAGACCTTGCTCATGCACGGCCAACCTGAAGCAAAGGACAGTGAAGATGGAGCCAACTTCCGCAAGCTGGGCAGGAGTCTCAGAGACTGCAAGAGCGGATGCAGCCAGACACCCTGTGCCATACGCGCCGATTCTTAGGGGACCCTCCTCCGACCACTGCAACCATTCATTTTTACGGTGACACCAACTAGAGATAAAGTAGTTAGATTCACTTGATCTTAATAGATTGTTCTTTTTTTTTTTTAATAGCGAAGTGCATGAGCTCTTACGCAAGAACGGTGCCGATTTGATAGAGACACTCAAATGCATGTCCAAGCAGTGTCGATGGGTTGCGACAACTAACTTCGACCAAGTCGATAATAGTGGTAAAATGAGGAACCTGATCACGGATGGCCTTTTGCTGGCGTCCTACCTCCAATCGGAGAGCATCACCGGTGCGAGCGAAGAAGGCTTGAAGTATGGGATAGTCCTCATTGCGAATCAGGCGTTTCAGGGGTTGCAGGACATTCTTCTCTGCAAC
This sequence comes from Ascosphaera aggregata, assembly GCA_024244195.1. Lineage (NCBI taxonomy): Eukaryota > Fungi > Ascomycota > Eurotiomycetes > Onygenales > Ascosphaeraceae > Ascosphaera > Ascosphaera aggregata. The sequence continues at coordinate 2,219 of JAGYHZ010000104.1, read as the reverse complement.
GTCAAAAAGGACCAGGTTGTGGTTTCCCATTTTCGGACCCGGGGGGTTTGATGTAGGGAGGGAACTAGCTTGAGGGCTGGGTCCGGAACAAAGAATACTTCACAAGCCTACGGGCCCAAAAAGGGGGTGGTTGAAGGTGAGAGAAGACGGATTCAAGATCTGCATGCACTGCGGCCAGAACGGACAAATTTTCAATGCAGGAAGACCTTGGATCATTGAAGTCAGGACAGCAGACCACACAGCCTATATATGCGGAGACGATGAACGTTAATTCCCATCCTCATCTGCTCACTCCAGAAGGACCATTGTGAATTCATCACATTGACAGGATAACGTTGTCAAACCTGAGCGGAGAAACGTTGTGAAAACTTAGTCAGAAGATGACAGTACGGCAAGACGCAATCGACATCCAACATCTGAAAAAGGAGTTATTGAATGCAAATGCTTTCTCCTTACTCGATGGCCGTGTACACTTAGTGCGGATTTGACTCGGTCATGGAAATTGATCGCAAGGCAATTGCCACATTCATCTCGCTGCCATTCGCGGGCCCGGGATCACATTGGTTGCTCAGCAATTGCGCCTACCATTCGCAGTCATTGTGTAGCGTGCGAGTTACCGGCACAATCTAAATTGATGGTTGTTTGTTTCGATATTGAGCGATATATTATGGCTGAGAGAGCAAGCCGCGGATTTGCTTCAGGACATCCGTAGCGAGGCAATTTGATCCCGTTTGGAGATCCCGTGAGCAATTGGTAGACGATGCTCAATATGTGCTCATAAAGTGAAATACCAAGAAATGACACATGGTGGGAAAGTCATTGTAATGATCTTTCCCAGCCGGTTCGCCCCGCCCCTGATTGAACGGACGAGGGAATTTCGAACAGCTATCCCACTGTGCCACCTAGACTGAATTAAGAATCAGCGTTCAGGAGTAGAGAAACACCACAGAAGGCGATATTACTCGGCGAAAGAGCACCACTGACTGCCGCTCATGTATCCCGGAGGGTCAAAGGGTTTCCCAACCTTACACGTTTAGTCGATTGTCCACAAAAAATGTTTTGTTTTTCCTTCTTCTTGAACAAGGAAACACCGAGACATCATCGATTGTACCGATTGATCCTCCTATTAGTTGCTGCAAATGGTATCGGACTGATATTCTCCATGGTGAAGCAGGGACTTTTCGTAATTCCGTAAGCGCGTGTCGTACCTGCCGAGTACCTGTCCAGCACGGATCCATCGTATTAGTGCAAGGCTGACCACAATTCTGATAGTACTCCGCCAAAGCACATCAAGCCCATAGAGATGCGATTGATATCAAGAGTGTTATCGGGAGGAGTGAGGGAAGGGCATGCGCGACGATGGATAGGATCGAATGCACTCGTTCGCGATTGAACGTGCGCCACCCCGAGTTTTGAGCGAGAATGAGCACGGGTGGCTTTCCATGGCGCTGCTAGTGCGGCCAGTATCTTCGATTGGAGGAGGGAACATTGTCATGTCTTCCAGCACTCACTCACTCACTCACTCACATCCTTTCACAGACAGAGAGGCAGACAGGCAGACAGATAGCTTTTGCATCCTGGAATAGAGGAAGCTGCGAGATAAGCGCTCGACGTCTGTTTTCCGATGGGGAAATATGTCATCGAAAATGTCCGATGCATGCTGTAGCCCGAGAGCTCTCCCGTTCTTAGCCTGGGTGGTGGTAAACGATTAAGTTCAAAGAGCTGGCTCATGTAGGAACAGAGACATTGCTTCCATACTCTCTTATCATTGTCATTGTCATTGTCATTGTCGTTGTCACTGTCGTCAAGTCCCGGTTATGCAAAAAAAAAAGCACAATCTGGACCTATGATAAATCCTGACCATACGGTCTGTGTCTGTTATGCGAGACTTGAGGTTCCTATTCTCCTTGGAAAGGACGAAGGGAGGGTAGAATCAACCGCTGGCGTAGACTGAGAAAGATAGCCGGCCGTATACGAGAAGCCGTGAACACGATTTGCAGCCAGCAACCAGACATTCTGGATGTTGGGTTGCATTTGCATTCGGCTTATTGCGATCGCTATCATGCCATCCATACATCTTTGCGATATCTGTTTCTTCTCGTTCTTCTTCTTCTTTCTCCTGCAGAAGGAGAAACAACCAGCAGCAATGAGGCGTGAAATGCATGCCGCTCGAAATGCGAGATTTTTCCTTGCATCTGATTTGGCGACATTAGTTTTTT